>JAODKL010000009.1:5051042-5065413 GCA_026780765.1 Petrocephalus schoutedeni | reverse complement strand
GGGGGGGGGGGGGGGGGGGGGGGGGGGGGGGTTCAATGACAGATTGTTACTGTCAGCACTCTAATGAAGCTGAATGATGGAGTTCTCTTTGGACCGTGGGCAGTCTCCCATGAACGAGCCTCTCTGGAGGATTTAGCATGGTCACGCCCCCCCCACCCCCCCCCGCTGCCTGGGAGCCTATGTGACATTCCCCCAGGTCCTGGAGACGTCATGTGAGACGTCATAAAGGCCAAAAGGTCTGGTACCGTGAGCCGACAGGGATGTGGGAGCGGTTCAGAGTCTTATAATTACTGAATGACGGGCTTGTGGGTGGTGCCTAGTGCTTAGCCCCGCCCACTTCACTGCATCCACCACAGAAGGGGGGGTGGTCAGGGAATGGCCCACTCTGCTCCCCATTTCATGTACTGTTTGAGTTGGGTCTCCCTGACGTTCTGTACAGCCATTAACATGTGCAGCTCATTCCCAGTACACGCACACACACACACACACGCACACACACACACATTCAGCACCGTAACCCTCATGACATGCTACCCTTCTTCACAGAGACCCCGACCCCCACTGTCAGTGCCACCCCCAGGCCCGAGGAGGACACTTTTGGGGTAAGTGATACATATTTCAGTAAAAAGCTGTTTCTTTATGTCCCTGGGGGTGAAGAGATATTTTATTCCGTATTTCGCAGGCCAGCCTTTTGCCTCCTGCCTGCCTTACGGCGGCCACATCCGACTGGCGACTTTAAGTGTAATTTACTTCCCCGTTTTGTGTCATAATTGTCTAGATGAAGTTCGTTTCCCTTCACTTTGAAGGCCTGAAGGACCTTATAAACAGCTAACCCCCTGTTATTCTGCAGGGGTATTAATTGCATAAAGGTTCTTGCTAAAAATAAGGGTCTTGAGGGCTTTGTTTTGCCTGTCGTAGCCACAGTACCTGGGGTGTCCGAAGTCGAGAAATCTGTCACGCCGGTGGGGCTGGACGTCCAGCTCGGCTCCCGCCTGAGTGTGCCAGCCATGCTGCTTCTATCACTGTCGTTTGTGTGCTTATTTAAGCACGGCGCATTTGAATGATTTTCCGAAATGATGCTATATAAATCAATTCAAATAGAATATTAAACTGTGAGGATGCAGTCAGCATATGGAATTAAGGTATGTGAAGAAAGGACATTTCAGGGCACGTCTGTCTCTGCTCGGCCATTACCAGGTTTCTCATGATGTCATGCCTTCCAGGCATACGGTATTTTGATGGTATTTTTGAAGGCAATGCTATTCTGAAATTTTGTGTTTGGCCAGGGGGATGGTTCTCCATGATAAAAATTCCCGCCTTCCACATACTTGGCGTATTTTTATGAATTTAGAAATTCCACAACATTCCCGAAAATGCTGTGGTATACCATTTCACACTAATAATGGCCTAGTCCTCTTTGATCTTTACTGACTTTATTGACTAATCAAGGGCCATGCACTCCCTGGCAGAGTATGGCCAGTGTGTACAATGCAGCCCAGCTGGCTGGTAGTGGGCACCATCGTTGACTAGCAGTCATACGATAAAGACCCTTAACGCCCATGAGATTACCTGTCTTGCTGAATTAGTTTCCCACGGCCTCTTATGTTTCCCTCCTTTTCTTTATGATCTTTGAGCTTTAGTTTCTTGTCCCTCCATCATGCTTAGTCCTACCTCGAATTTTGAATGGAGTCCCTCCCCCGCTGTTAATCTCCCCCCGAGAGTGGATGCTGATGGGATCTCCTCTGTTATAGGTGTCCATCGCCGTGTGTCTGGCTGGATTCGCTTGCCTTCTCCTCGTCATCCTCTTCATCCTCATCAACAAATACGGCCGGCGCTCCAAGTTCGGAATGAAAGGTGGGTGTGTGGAAGCGGGCTGGGCGCCGTGCCGGGGTGGCTCGCCGTGGGACGGCCGCACTCGCGGCTGGCTGCCAGTGATGAATGCGCCTCGTGTCCCCGCAGAGCACTGGGGATGCCTGTCAAACTCGGGACTGCGTCTTTACGGTGCCATCACACGGTAGATTAGAAGGTTGTCCGTGTGAACGTTGTTGTTACATTTTTATGGAGAGCTGTGTGAAAGACTATGAAATTTGGACAATATTTTATTTTAGGAGCTTTTAGTTTGTTTTCGTTTAACGGGGGATTGTGTTTCACCTGGGGCTGTCACTTCATTACTATTATAAATAACTATTGCTGCTAAAAGGGGCAGTCTGTACTCATCCTGACACTGAGGAGGTCCTAGACCCATGTCGCCCTACATGGCCAGTCTCTCTCTGATATTCGGAACGCCATGTTAATGTGGTTTGAGCCGTCATTCTGGGTCCTATCCGAACTCACCGACCATCGACTCCGGTCGATCGCGAGGTACGGGAATCTGGGCCCTTAGCACTGGGCCTGAGCTGGATGCTGTCTGTTTCCACTGGGGCACTGGATCCTCTTGACAGAGAGATACTTGAGACCTTTGTGGTCATTTTGTCATATTTGACATGTTCAAAAGGGATCAGCCAACAATGGTTAAAATCATTTCAACTGGAAAGTTGCTCTAAATGTTTCCTGTTGAACGTAATCTGGCGCTTGAATATAGCTGTGGTGTGAGTGTGTTTTAAGCTGGAAAGCTGGTGCATGGGAGTCGGTGTAGGGGAGGTGTGTTTAATGATTCACTTTCATCCATGGCTCAGTGGGGCTTTCTGATGCATTTGAAACATCAATGGGGCGGTAATGGCCCACGCTTCCCGTGCTAACACCTGCCCAGCACGTTCTGTGGCCTCCGTGCTGGGATCTTGTTGGCCAGTGCGTTCAGCTCCTGGAGAGTTCAGCCACTGGAGTGTTCAGGGGTGGGAGCAATCAGCGGAGGGCATGTTGAGTGGCGGAAGCGTTCAGCAGTGGGAGCATTCAGGGCCAAGCGAGTTCAGTGGTGTGAGCCTTCAGAGGCCAGAGTGTAGGCAGGTGTGCTCAGGGGTAAGAGCTTTTAGAGGCTGTAGTGTTCAGGGGCAACCACAATGAGGGTTGTAGTGTTCAGGGGCAGGAGCATTCAGCAGTGGGAGTATTCTGGGACAGTGTTCGGGGGCAGACATGTTCAGCTGCAGGGGCATTCAGCGGAAGGGGCGTTCAGTGGCCAGAGTGTTCAGAGGTGGACACATTCAGTTGTCAGGAGTGTTTATCAGCCAAAGTGTTCAGATGTGGGAGCATTCAGGAGCGGGTGCATTCAGTGGCTTGCGTGTTCAGGGGTGGGAGCTTTCAGGAGCTGGAGCGTTCAGGGACAGGTGTGTTCAGCAATGGTTGCTTTTAGGGTGACATAATTGGGGGGTGAGGGTCCCTCGTGTGATGACATGGGGCATAGATTTTAGTCATTTTACAGTTTATGAATTTAGAAATAGAGGCAGAAGTGCCATACAGAAAAGTATAAGTGGAATGGAGATAGATTTATTGTGCTGGAAGGGATATTTAGTGTGGTATTTTGTGCTTGGATTCATGCAGTGCATCACACATACTCACATTCTGCATCGTGCTCTGGCTTAATGACGTGCCATGATGTGTCTGTGTGAGCTTTTTATATTTGAAGCCTTCTGTTCACATGGACAGACAGGTCCAGAGTGTATATCAGGTGCTCTGCTGCCGGAAGTGTGGAAGGGGATTTGGAAGCGGGGGATTCGCTGTTTACTTTTTAATTAAGTTCTCAATCTGTGCCTGGATTGGAGGAGTGCGTGAGGAGAGCGAGGAGCCGCACGCACTGACAGGCGCGGCCCCGCGCTCGACCCTGTGATCGTCAGCGGCTGTCGTTATGGGAACCGGCCTGACTGGCATGTGACATTCGGCGCCAAGGAAAGGCAGAGCCAGAAATCTCAGATGAGACTCTTCCTCTTTAACAAACAGTCTGCTTGATGAAGTCATTTATTGCTCCATGACTTCAGGCGGAAATGGGTGACGTTCGATATCATTCAAAAACAGTTTGGAAATATCAATGCCCCCCCCCCCCCCCATGTTTTAGGCAAGGCTGTTGTGGGTGGTAGTTGGGTTTTATGGGTATTTTTCGCATAGATCGATCCAATAAATAGTGTTTGATACAGATCCAATTTAACATATACAGAATATAAACTCTGCATGAGCAGTGGCAGATGGTACTTGTGTTTCAGATGATGTATTATTATAATATCCGTTGAGTCTCAGACTTACTGGGAGATGTAGAGTCTGTTAGTCCTTATTGTTATACCATATTTATCTGCTGTTACGTCTAGGGTCCTTGGGGACCCTCCCTGGGAGCAAAAATGTCTCTGTCTGTCTGGCCGGGACCTGAGAGGAAGCAAAAACCTGGACTGTCTGTGGGTCTCTCCGGACTGGATTGGGAAACACCGCTCTAGGCTGCTTTTTTCCCCCACCCCATCCAGCACACTGAGGAAGTCTGGGATAGTTTGCAAGCATGAGTCGATTAGCGTAGTGACTCCAGCCCTTTCCAAGTTACCTTAACAAAGTCTACGGCAGAAACCTGTGTCTTTCTGTGAACTTTAGGAGTATTTAGACTCAGAATCTGCTGGATCTCAGAAGACCCCCTTCAGCGGCTTACAGAAACATCCGTTTATTACCGCTTTAGAATTTGACAGCTGGACTGTCAGTTTTTCCGACAGACGATTTTATTTCCTTTTTGAAAATGCTTTGTGAGGCATCGTGTGATCTGAGATTCCACATCATTGCGTCCTCTTTGTCCTGAAAGGAACTTGAGCTGTATTACGAGCTAAAATTAATGGCAGCAGTCTGACATTTTGCTGGCGGAGTGAGATTTTCCTTTAATGTTAACCGTGGTTTCATGTCAGGGCTTGGAAGTCACACATCTTAGTTTTGGCAGCTACAGAAAAATGTGTCACCTGGAAACTCTACTGCCTGCATTACATATCCTGAAATAAAGCCTAGTCGCTATACCCATTAAAGCAAAAACAACATGAAAATAGATTTATCTTTAGGAGTCTGGTTGTATCTACTGTCATATTTATGTATTGTACCTTTGCTGGGGAGTAGCCATAATTCAGACAAGGCAAGCCTCATGAAACTCGTCCTGTTTGGCACATCCTGGTAAACTTAAATGCTGACTAGCATTGAGGCCAGTTAACAAAAGAAAACAAAGCTTTTAAAGGTGATACAGGATCTTTAGAAATCAGTTACCTGTTCCACAATGCTAGCAGCTAATGTGGTGTGTGTTATGTGAGCTTAAGCTGAACTAAGGTTGGGGAGCAGGTACAGTAATCTATGAATTATGAACAATAATCTGTAAGGAATCCTGGAAAGGGGCTCTTAAGACATAAATAAATATATATATAAATATATATATATATTGGCTGGGTTGTTGGGTTGTTCCCCGCCTCGTGCCTGTAGCTTCCGGGGTAGGCTCCAGATCCCCCATGACCCTGTTCGGATAAGCGGGTTGGAAAATGGATGGATATATATATACATACATATATATATATATATATATATATAATTAATTACGATTCATGCTTCCATTTAGACCTCCACTCTACATCTGCGTTGCATTAATGGCTTTTCTGCTTGAAGAAAGATTGGATTAACATGGTTTGTTTTTGTTTTAAGATGAAGACTAGATCCAGAAAAAATTGGATCCTATCTGATTATACTTAATCAGTGTTTATGACTTGTTATGTCTGGCCATTATATCCCCTGGGGTAAAAAGAGAACGTGGCATGCACCCTGGGAAATGGATAGCTCGGGCTAACATAGCGTGCGTAATGAATCACTCTGATTTTCGGAACAATTTTCCAGGTAATTATGCCAAGTAATTTCTTGTAGCTAAAGTACGTTGGCATAAGGGGGATGTTATTTTTGACCGTGTGAGTGATATTCTGCCTTTGCTGCTTGATTGACCATTTCTTGCTTGCCAGTTGTTGTCAGAGTCCAATCCTCACCTCCCCTGAGTCTTGATCATGTTCCACCCTACAAGAAACCCCTCAGGAAATCTTTATTTCCAAAAGTCACTCGTCCCAAAAAAAAAAAAAACAGTTGGACAGGAACATAGTCTCTTTTGTGACCACTCTAATGTCTTTCTCATTAACATTTCCGAATGTCTGATTTAATTAGAGCGGATGGTGGTGCTTACATACTTGTAACAGTCTGCATCCCCAGAACTTCACAGGTAGTGCATTTCGAAGGGAGTGTTTTTTTTTTGTTTGGTGTGGGATAGATTGCCGGAATTATGCTTCGCTTTCAGAAAAGAAAAACAAATTAGAGTGTAAATAGAAAATTTCCTCACTGATGAATTTCTCGGAGCCTCTGAAAAATAAAGTGCGTTTTAAAGATTGCAGCCACAGAGGGCTCTGGCTGACTGCCTGAGTATGAAGCCGGCGGGGGCTGGGGGGAGGGGGTGTTTTCTAAGCCAGGGGCAGGATCAAAGTGAGCGAGTGAGAGGTTTCTTCAAAGGGCCCATCTTTAGTGGATGGAGCTTGCCTGTCTATTAGGGGTAAGTTGACTGTTCATCACGGCGTGAATTATGGCTCTCTTTGCTGGTGGAGGGGATCTACCTGGCAAAGCTGACCCAGTAAGTGTGCCGTGGGAGACACTAACAGTCAGAATGAAGTGGAAGTCACTAATATACTACCTATATACCATACACCAGAGCTGGAAGGACGGGAAGACCGGTGTTATGTTTCCAGTGATCGCCTCATGTATTTGCCCAAGTCTCTCACTGAATCCTGTCTGTTAACCGTGATTATCTAAGTCATTCCAGATAATGCTTTTGTTGTTTGGTTTTTGTACTGATAAGGAAGCTCAGACAATAAGATATTGGTTCATTCTATTAGAAAATGAAATAGTAATCGTTCTGAATTCAATTATGTTTGATGATCTAATTGTTCAGCTTACTGAATGATTTATTCCCTCTGAACAATTAAGTTAATGATTGATCATACCTAAATAAGTTGGATACTCGTTCATATTATTGTTTGAGTTGCGCAAATGACGCCATTAAAAGCTAGCTAATATATGTATTATATTCCCTATACATACAACCTTCTTTAAAGATTCCACAGCTAGTATGTCAAGTACATCAATGAGGACTGTCATTTCATAATGGGCCCTTTAATTGTAATTCAGTTTGAGGTTGAAGCATAAATCAGGGTTTCGATGTTTGAAAATGGCTGGTGAGAGTCCTGGTTGGGACAGCGAGGGGGGCGGGGGGGGAGATGGCAATTTGGGGACAGGGTTTTTATCAGCACTGGGCTGGGACGGGCTCCACACAGTAGATAAAAAATAAACCGGGGAGGGAAAACCAAACAGGATTCAGAAGAGGCAGAGCCGTGTGTTATGAGGATGCGAGGATGTAATGGGGATTTTCTTTGGATCTTATAAAACTATTGGAAAGGGTGGGAGGGAGATAGGGTTAGGGGTTCGGGTTAAGAAGTTCCGTGGGAGAGAGAACTGTTCTGGCTTTGGTGCAAGGGGGCATAAATGAGGAAAACAACAGTATCTGCGGAAGCAACTGGGAATGTGATCTGTGAGCAGAGGCGTTGGAGGGGCGTGGATACCCTGGCAGATTCAGGGGGGCCCAAAAATTCAGGGGCCTGCCATGGGAACCGTATTTCTTCATATTGAAAGTGCCCATTTAAGTAGGCGCCCTATGGCATGTCTGTGAGACACACCACAGGAATATATTTTACATTACTTATTCCATCACCAAATGATGGAATGAGTCTCCCCGGGGGATCTGGGACTCCCCACTGGGGTCTCTGAGGGACCCTGTTGGGCATTTAGCCATTTTTGTCTGTACACCTCCACGTGTGAGGCATCGGTTGTCCCAAAAAGTCAGAGCTCTGTTTCACAGCTTGGTACTAGATCTGCAGGCAGAGGCTCTCTTACTCCGCGGCTTCCTCCGTCCCCCCGCAGTGGCCATGTACAGCCAGCGGGGGCACCGGCAAGCTGGAGCAAAACAGAAGCTGCCCGTTACCGAGCATCCTGGAGAGAGCTCCTCGGCCTGCCGGGAATTCCACTTCTCCGTGCGGTGATGGCGGCGACCGCCGTGACCGTGGCGACCGCGAGGCAGTGAAGTCGGAGAATGAGGTGGTGCGGGGCCCCGACAGATCCATACAAAACCCTGGCATCAGCCAGCGATAAGGCCGCTCTCCCACAGGATGTCATTACCCCACGCGGCCTCTGTTTTCGCTCAGCCCTTATTGATTTCGCTCCTCAGTTTATATTTGCGTGCAAACTGATAAAGCTGCCAGCTCCTCTCAGCCCCAGTGACGCCGATGCCGCATTGTCTCGCACCCTAAAATTAAACGGTAGTTCCGCTCGGTAGGGTGAGGATTTGAACGGTGAGCGGGAGTTAATCGTGAAAAGCGTCTCTCTGCATATGTGTTGGGTTAAGAAAAGGGAGGAGACACGTCTCAAGGGCTGCCTGACTTATTTATCCGCATTAAAGATACATGCATGACAGCCTGGGGATCCACGGCTGCTTGCATGTCACTGTCCTAGAAATAGAATGGAGGCAGAGGAGCCAGGCAGGAAGGAAGGAAGCTGCCGACGGCCGGCTGGGTAGAGCTCTCCCTGTGAACACATGATTATTTGTTTGTAGGACACCTGGAGGTCCCGCTTGGTAGCCTGAATATGTCCAGGAGCCATTGCTCGTCTTCTATGCAGATTTGAACCCACATCCAGAGGACCAGAAAGGAAAAATCCTTTTTTTAGTTTCAACCTGCCACTTGAGCACACTGTGACGGAGTCACATACTGAACTGCTAGGTTGAAATTAAATCCTTGTGGATTTTTACTTTCTGGCCCTCTGATTTACACCTCTGCCCGCCACCCCCAAGGGTCAGGGCGTTGGGGGGCTGATCTGAGCCCCAGGCTATTGCTGCAGTTTAACTCAAGGGCAGAGAAGATCTCTGCAGAAAGATGTGTTTGCATGCAATTCAGTGCTGGCTGTTTTGCGTAACAAGTGACTCCTGCAGCTTTGAGCTGCAGTGCTGTGGTTCCCCCATCTATACCCTGTTATTTGTGTCTGCTTCTTTCACTTCAAAACACACCTTGTCCTTTTTATGATCATTTTCTCTGGATCTTTTGACAGGTGCTCCTGTTATGTCGCCAAATGTTGCCAAGCTTCAGTGCCTGTAAGGAATCATTTCAGTTTCGTTTCGAAACACACATTTTAACTTCTAAAGCATGCATATTCAAGGCATATTTTTTCCCTGCAGTCCATGTTTATTTTGTGTGGTTTATGATTAAAAGCAACTTGTAGTGTTTGTACAACCTCCCTCAAGACCATTATCAGTTACATGCTAAATGGTTTCTTAGCAACGGAAAAGGGAACAAAAAATATCAATTATGAAGCGACCCCCCTTTCTAGCCATAGAAGAGATGGTCTAAAAGGTTTACAATAGGAAATCGTCTCTAATTGAGGGAAAGCTTTAGTTGGCTGTTGTGTGAGTGGGCGTTATGGATGGGGGGAGGGGGAGGGGCTTCTCGGGTGGGGGCGGAGCTTCCTGTGTTCGAGGGGTGTGGCCTGTTCCCAGCAGGTTTTAATGCTGTGGATTTGGTCTCTCCCCTACCCCTTCCCTGCTGCAGAGGCGTGGGTGTGTTTTGTGCTGAAGATCGACATCCTTGCCGCGTTGTTTGTGTCGCAAAGCGAACCTTCGGCTTTCTTTGCAGATCCCTGCCACACCTCGCACTCACACCAGCAGGAGACATGAGATTTGCCACCGGATCCACACAAACCGTCAGATTTTCCAGCCCTTACGTGTAGGAAATACAGAATGCAAGTTTTCCCTTCTTCAGCCTTAAATATGAACCCGAGTCTCCCGCGTTAAATTTAGCAGATAGAGATTAGTCGTGGGTGTGAGCCGCGGGGAGCTGAATGTGGAGCGGGTGTTTGGCTGCTGCTGGCCTCGCCCGGGAAACAGCAGCCCAGTAAAACCTCGCCCATCTGGTTTGCACTGAGCTCCATGTCAGCTGCTCTGATCCAGTAAAAATGTCATACATGATCAGCCTTTAAAGGAGGATATTGTATATTATATGTAATGAGTGTTTCTGTGGAAGGTCTCGGTTTGATGGGAATTTGGTGATAAATCTAAGGGGTGTCTGACTGGAAGACTGTTACAGATGGGGGTCAGGAAAGGCCCACGAGAATGGACAGGGGGTGGGGGGGGGCTTCTCTGGCAGGACACTGCAAAGGTCTGCCATTTCTCCGTGGCGAGCTCTTCATCGCTGTCTCTTACTTATCACTGTCTACGGCCAGCTGACTGGCATATAAGTTGGCAGCATGGATTAATTTATTTACTTGAAAGTGATGTTCATGAAATATGGAAGTAGAGTGGCATACCTCTGTAGGCATTCATTATTAAATATGTGCCAGGGAGCGTCGTATCGTCACCCAATATCTGAAGGACTCATGTTCAGCTTCATCAGTGGTGCTTTTTATTTGTGTGAAGTTATTAATCTCTGTTAATTGTGTTATTTCCATTGCTATTAAATCAGAAACGGAATGTTATGGGACCATTTTTCATCCAACGGTGGGCTGTCATGGGGTCTGATCCTCTGGGCCCTGGCTTCGTTAAAGGGTGTGGTTTGACTGGAACATGAGGCAGACTTTCATCCATCCATCCATCCATCCATCCACCCACCCATCCATCCATCCACCCACCCATCCATCCATCCATCCATCCACCCACCCATCCCTCATCCAAGTGCACATCCTAGACAGGGTCGTGGGGGTGGGGGGCACATAGGCATAGGGCGGGGTATACCAGGATGGGACCATCTGCCATAGTTACCTTTGAAAGCCATTATTAATACATCAAGTAAATTCAAATCTGTTGGTTCTAGGTGGGTTATAGAGGTATAAATTAATTAACACATATTGACATGTTTATTATCTCATGCTTTAAACAGAGATGATTAAAGTCAAACTAGCAAATGAAAAGCAAACAGGATTGGTGGTAATACCAGTAGCCCAATACTTCCTTGGTTAAAGGTTAAATCTCAGCGTGGTATTGTGTCTGTATGTCGGCTTTGGCCTCCAGCCCCGAAGATGAGGCCCGGTTGCCTGGAGATGGGCAGCACTGCTGCCGACTGGGTCATGTGACAGCCTCAGCCATTCAGAGGGCTGGAAGGTGTGTGTGGAGTCAGTACTCTGGCCAGTGTGAGTCTCCACCCTGGCCTCCGTCTGCTCTCCGCATGGCATCCGTGTGAAACACAGCTATAATGATTTCAGTCAGTAGGAAACGCTGCTTTTTGATCGTTTAGCTGTAGCCTCAAATTGAATCAGATTCCTTTCTGATAGAGGCAAACATGTGATTAACTCAGTTTGGTTATATTTGCTGTCAAGGCGCGGGATTCCGGGGAGACGGGTAGAAATGGCCGCTTCTCACTAGAGGCGCCGTGCTGGGCAGGTGTCCCTCTGTGGCCGGGGACACGTCAGTCACGCGTGGGACGCATGTGGGACATGTGTCGGTCATGTGTGGGAAGCGTGTCGGTCGTGTGTGTATGCTATGGGCATGTCTGCAACATGCCAGGCTTCAGGAGTCATGGACAAATTACCTTTAGTGTTTTTGTCATTATGAGGTGCGGGAAAAAATACAAATTAAAACCAATTGTTGAGCTGGATAATTCTTATCCAGTTCTCGTCGAGCTCTCCCAGAGATGGGACTCGGAGGCAAGCAGACAAAACAAATCAGCTGTTAATAAATCCTTTGAATGTTGCATCAAATAAGCGCGCAGCATTTAGGGACTGGTGCCGGTGTGCGGTGCTCTCCCGGCGGCGACGGAGTCGCCGGGCCCCGCTGAGCCAGGCCAGATCGCCGGCATTGACCCAAATGTGGCCTGGTGCTGTTTGACATTTCCCCACTGGGCCTGACTCATATCTGACCATCATATTAGACAGCTAAAATGAGATTACGCCTTTTATTATTATTTCCCTGGAAGCATAAATCTAAAAAGCAAGTCGAATCTATCAGTCGCTGCAAATGAATATTAGGGCGGATTATGGCCGTGCGAGGATCGCATCAGTTGTGAGGGAAATGTTTCTGACGGGATTAGAGCTCTTGCTTTAGCGGGAGATGGGTGCCAGGCGGGGGTTGCGCCTACCCTCCATCTCTCCACCTCCATCTCTCCTCCGGCGTGAGCAGCAGGCCTCTCGTCCTCTTCTCTCCATCATGCTACTTGGGGTGTTTCGCTCAGTACACTGTCGCTCCTATGACTCAGAGACACCTGGGATGTACTTCGGATTCGCTCCGAGAGGAGACACGTTTATGACACGCTGTATCAGTCTGCGCTGTTGTCTCTACAGCATTTCTAACATTTCATTTTTGAGTTTGGCTCCGTTAGCCAACACGTTTCGCTTACATTCATCCCTCTGGATCAGTCAGACGTGCCTCCCGTGTGTGTGGGAGGGGATGTCTGTCCCTCCCCACCCCCCCTCTAGTCTTTGTGTCATTTTTTATGCTTTGCTGGGGACAAGTCGTGCCAATTTCCCCTCTCTGCGCTTCATAATTACTGACAATTACACAAGTCATTTCAGACAGGCGCAAACTCAGTGAGCAAATGCCGCCAATTAATGTTGGATGGAATTTATTTTTTTTGTGAATCAAACTGGTTGGGGCGGGGGTTTCCATTAGTGAACCAGCCCACCCCCTTCTCCCTTGGGCTCTGATATTCAAAGACAATGACCTTGGGATGTGTAGAGGTCATTCTCACAGCAGTGGGGAGGATGACATTCTTGGCCGGGTTCGTAGAACACCCATCACTTCTCAGGCCAGACTGATGTTTTAGTCGCAATCAGAACAGCGATGAAACGTGTCAGAGGCGCTGTGTGGCGCATCATCATGGACACTGTCTGAAGGTTGATGTGACATTGTGTGGCAATGTTGGGTTTACCCAATCAGAACTGATACTTTCTCTAATTGGGACTCTTAGTCAGTGTTCCTGGGCTTCACCTGCCCACTTCAGCCAATTTCATCTGCCGCACATGTTCCATCACAATCTGAGACAGAAAGTAGCTTGTCTCGCACCACATAGCTGCCTCAGACAACACCAGGCAGGTGTACTGATGTGGGGTAGCTGGACTGTCAGACAGCAGGGAACTGGAGGAGCAAGCAGTCTGTCAGGCTGGTCTTTCCGGACTGAATTTATATCACTGCAAACGTTGGACGTTTAATTAATTAAATCAACCAAAATATTGTCGATTTAATGTAACTGGGTGGGCGAGGGATAGTGACGCCCACAGAAGCGACAGAGGTGTTATTTATTGGGTAGCTGCTGTGGATTTGAATCTGGTCCTGCTGGGATGGCCCGGGTCCGATGCACAGACGCGATCCAGGTGCTTGTGACCACAGCAGATTCTTTCCTCAGAAGATCACAGACGGTATGAGGTGGACCCGAGGGACAGCAGGACCTCGGTAAATCCGCACCCCATGCTGATAAGCGATCTCCCACTAGGTTCCCGCTGCACTGATCACCTTATTTCCTGGCTTAGATCAGTGGATGAGCAGATTTAAACAGAAATGCGCCAGATGCATGAATGACCCCCCCACCCTAACCCCCCCCCCCCCACCCAAACAAGAGGTAAATGTGCAGGCGAACGGCACCTATCGTGGGGAGGTTTCTTTACAGCCCTCACCGGTCCTTTGGCACCTGGCTGCCCCCCTCCCCCCGAGAGGGCAAATTTGGGAAATACAATTAGACACTTAAACAGCTCAGTGGTGCCACTCCACAGGAGGTGGCTGGGTCACTGGAGTACCCAGACATGGCCGAGGCATGAAAAATGGGTCTCATTCCGGAGTGGCAGGTAGACGGAAAAGGCGAAGACGGCGATGCGGCGCTGCTGAGCTCTGGCAGACCTGCGAGAGGCTGATTCTGCCAAACGCTCTGGAGGCACCTCGGACCGGAGGAGAGCGGAAGATGAGTCACAGCGGTGATACCTGAGATGAGAAGGGAGGGAACTCCTGCCAAGCACATTACAGTGTATAAATATCGTGATACTGCAATCTGATGGTGCCAACAATAAGAACATTACCCCAGTGTGCGCCCAATGGGATGTGTGGTCCAAGCTGGATTCTGGGCCTGTCCTGCCCTGTCCTTTTGCAGTTTGGTGGCCAGCTCTGACTGAGTAGTGGTTCTGACGTGGCCAGATCTGACTGATTAGTGATTCTGACGTGGTCAGCTCTGACTCAGTAGCGGTTCTGACGTGGCCAGCTCTGACTCAGCTGTGGCTCTAATGTGGCCAGTTCTGACTCAGTAGCGGTTCTGACGTGGCCAGCTCTGACTCAGCTGTGGCACTAATGTGGCCAGTTCTGACTCAGTAGCAGTTCTGACTCAGTAGCGGTTCTGACGTGGCCAGCTCTGACTCAGCTGTGGCTCTAATGTGGCCAGTTCTGACTCAGTAG
>JAODKL010000009.1:5040332-5050942 GCA_026780765.1 Petrocephalus schoutedeni | reverse complement strand
CAGTTCTGACTCAGTAGCAGTTCTGACGTGGCCAGCTCTGACTCAGCTGTGGCTCTAATGTGGCCAGCTCTGACTCAGTAGCGATTCTGATGTGGCCTGCCCTGACTCTTTAGCAGTTATGACTTGGCTAGCTTCATCTTGTTGGAACCTCTGAAAATAAACAGTTCCACTTGAAGGCTCAGTAGAGGTTCTGGACTGGACAGCTCCTAGCTGGTAGTTGTCCTGCGGATAGATCCATTTCAAAAGAAGGGCTGTCCTGAAATGTACTGCTATAGCTCAGATGTCCAGAGCCGTAAAGACAGCGTCCTGTCGGGTGTCTCTGGGTCCTTCCACTCCTGCCGAGTTAATGTTCAGAGTTAAATCTTGCACAGTATCTGTGGTGCTCTTAGAGACTTGGTCAGAATGACCAGAATCCCAGTCTCAGTCTTTCTGTCCAAAGGTAACTGAAAGAAGCTTTTCATCCTCAAGGTCAGACCGAGTTATAAAACGGGGTAAATAATTAGCACACGAGGGACAGAGATTGGCCGTTGTGCTTCCTGTGTGTGGCACTCCGTCCATGGGCACTTCATGGAGTGCACACTTGAGCTACGTGTTTCTGGGTTACGGCTCAAGTGTTTTAGTGCCTGTGGAGGGTAGCATGATTTTGCAGAGGGTGTGGATTGGGGTAGGTCTGACGATGACACATCTCAGTGAGCTAAATCTGTGAACTTCAGATTTGCCTGCAGATATAGTGAAACAAGAAAACTCAGTGTGGTCATAGTATTAAAGAATATTTAAGTAAAGGAAACATCTCAAGGGTGTGTCTGAGGTCTTCATGTCTTTCTGTCTTACAGATGAGCTAGATCTGCTCTAATTCAGTGTTTCTCATCCCAGTCCTCAGGGATTCCCAGCTGGTGTATGTTTTTGCTCCCTACCGATTCTCTCTCATACAGTCCACATTTTTGGTCCTTCCCAGCTCCCCACCAAGGGCTGGGTGGGAGCGAAAACATTGACCGTCTGGGAGCCTCTGAGAACTGGTTTGAGACATGCTGCCCTAAAAAACAGGACTTTCTTGCACAGGCCGTGAAGCTGTGCATTGGGATGCAGTGAAGGTCTCCACTCAGTCTTAGAAGATCAATTCCATATTACACCCTGAACCCAGCCCCAACCTCCTTTCTTACTTGGTACAAAAAAAAGAGGAAAATACCTATTAACCGCAGTCTCACCCCACTGGGGGCTGGGGGGAGGGGTGCTGTTTTGATGGACTATTGATTTGTCTCTTTTCTTATAAGGCAGAATTATGAGAGTGATGTCTCCACCTAGTTGTTGGTAGATATCTAAGTCATTTGTCAGATGTCTGTAGGTAATCTGCTGATCTGTAAGTTCAAAGTTTTCGGTAGCAATCCGCTGAAGGCTTATTAGCTTGACCAGATCGCTTAGTGCGATTGACTGTCTCTGGGGCTTTGTGCTTCCAAATGAATGGGAATATATACAACGTGTTCATTTAAATGCATAGAATGTTATTTTTTAAGACAATAGATTGTTTCTAATGCTACAGTTGTTGTCAGGCCTTCCCTTGAGTTACTGTGTGCAATATGCGGGGAGGGGATGTGGGTGGGGCTTGGAAGGGATGTCGGCAGGATGTGGAATGGCTGTGGGCGAGGCGTGGAAGGTATGTGGATGGGATGTGGAATTGGTCTGGGTGGGGCATGGAAGGGATGTGGGGGAGATGTGGATTACCTGTGGGCGGGGCATGGAAGGGATCTGAAAGTATGTAGGTGGGGCATGGGAGGGATGTGGGTGGGATGTGGAATGGGTGTGGGCGGGGCATGGGAGGCATGTGGGTGGGATGTGGAATGGGTGTGGGTGGGTGTGGAATTGATGTGGTGGGGCATGGAAGAGATATGAACGGTATGTGGGAGGGGTATGGGCAAGGGGTGTGAACATTCTCAGGTGGGGTGAATGCAGGTGATATGCACACCTATCCAGTTCAGTAGTTCCTTATTCCAGATCATTAAAAATGATTGAGATTTGGTTTTTCTGGTCCCAAAAAATGCAGCCAGGCCCCAAAACCCAAAACCTGACCCCACACCCAAGTTTAGTCCCATTTCTCCATGTTTCCTTCTCCCCCCAGCTCCACTGCACATCCCTGAATAACACTGCCGTCCATTCCTCCTGCACGGACCTGCTCTTCGTCTCACCCGGAGTGGGTCTCACAATGCTTTTTAAGTATAAGTATTCTTGGCCATCTCAGGTGTGAGTTGATGGAGGTTTCGTAATGTACCTTCTATATACTTCAAAATGGACATGGAAAACCACTTTGGCTGAAGAATCAGTCACCGGGATGTAGACGCAGTGATGGGTTCTGCTACTCCAGCATTAACACCATACCGCAAAACCATCTCTTGGTGGTAAAAATATCAGTGCCTCGTCTAGCTGCAAGACTCCAGCGTCATGTCTGAGAGCAGCTTATTCCTGCAGGTTTAATGGGGTCTAAAGGTTCATCCTCGTTCACTTCCGTTTGTTTGTTCGCTCACTGCACGTGTTCTCCTTTCAAGAGCTCACTATGACAGTAAAGGAAAAGGATCGGCACGGAGACGTCCGGATCAGGCTTTCAGATCACACCCAACGAGACCGCTTCTGACGTCAGCGTGTGTGACATCAGCCTCGATGATCTGCCCCCCCGGTGTCTTGATGTTGTCTTTACTCAATCTGGAAGATGGATATTTGAACAGCCAAATGGTCCACTGCGAGATGTCCATAAGCCCTCAGCCGAACTTATTACCACCAGCAAATAATTAAATGCCAGCCAAGATGGCTGAGTCCAGCCAGACATGAAAATCACAGCATTTTTGAGTTGAAGTGAAAGCCGTTTTAATAAATGTTACATTAGAAGTAGTGAAATGGAGAATAAAGGTATGGTAAATACAAAGGGGATCAGGATTGGAATTTTGAGCCTGTTCTTTTTTAATAATGTTATATAAAGCACTATAATTTTAGCCTTGAGTGCTAATGTAATTGAACCACCAATTAAAGTCTTTACCCACTTATACAAGGCATTTATTACTCACAGGAGACACTCTGGAGTCCATTTAATGTGTCGCCTTGTTTTATAGATATTCTAACTTTTCAGAAAAATCTCAGGAACATGTTTGTAATTTTTCTACTGCTTCTGGTTAGTTATTGAAAATGTAACCCCCAAAAGGACTCCCCTCTCTGCGTGTTTCAGACACGCTAAAAAATGTCCGCTTATCACAGCCGAAGCGGTCGTCGGCTCAGATGTCCGCGTCGGGTGCCTGAAGATCGATTGCGGGTCAGTTCTGGCCTCCGCGCTGCTGGTTCAGGACCAGGCGAGGTGTAACTGGAATAGTCTGAAATGAGTTTTTAATGTTTTCATTTGAGTGCCGAGCGAGAGAGAGCAAAATGGTCATCGTGAGCGACGGTACTGAGGCGGCATCCCGCTGATGGTCTGAAAATGAGGAGGGAGGCTGCTGGCCACGCACGGAGATGGCCGGGTCCCCAGCCGTTCATACCGTGGCGGCCGTATCGACGTGCCGCTCCTGCTAAAATAAGCATTATCATAGATACTGTGGGGGGAGCAGGGTACAGGCCCACTTATACAGGACGTACTGCGGCGTATCTTGTACCAGCTACAGGCGGGCATGTAGGAAGGTGCTTCTTAGATGAAGGGCACTTCCTGTCATGTGACTCACTGGAGAGCTGTTCTCTCTCAAGTTCCCCCAGCATTCATTTATACTGCTGCCCCCCCCCCATTCTCAGCTTAAATACAGAGGTACAGTATCATTTGATCACCTTAGCTCGCTAAGCCATTACCTGAGGGAACGCTTCGGACACCTAATGGAAGCGATTTGGCTCCGGAGCACTCGGCTTTCTTTCAGCACCTGAGAACATAGCGTTAACAAATTGAGGCTACTTAGACGCTGCCCTCCGCTGCCGCAAGGTGAACGTGGCGCTGGGCTGGAGCTGTCTTTACCGCAGTGCATGCTGGGATTGGGTTTCTTCCCAGCGCTGTTACCCGCGGCCCTGCCAACTGGCAGAGCGCGGCTCGCGGCCAGGCCTTGGAAGCCTCGCCGTTTCTGTGACCCCCCCCCCCCCACCCGGTGCAATATGCTCCTGGCATTGGCTGAGTATGGGGTAGGAAGGGGGCGGGGCTTTGTAATTGCCCCACATTAGCTAACGTGACCCCCCCTCCCCCTCCGTGGATAATGCACTTAGCGTTCCGCCTTCTGCCCCCACCCCCACCCCGTGCCACTAATCTGGTGGAGCAATATGGAATCCATATCTCCCGCTGGAAGCCCATCAGACACCCTGGAGGCCTCTGTGGGTCAGCCGCTCTCCTCGCCTGCGGGGTATGTCATGTATGGTCAATTTCTAAGCACCTGAATGTTATTTCGTGACCATTTTTGGGGCCAGGTTTTTTTTTCTGCCTTCTGCTAAAAGTAGCTCTTTTTCTCGTCACGCCGTCCCGCGCTGACGCTGCCTGGAGGTGGACGCGCTCCCCTCGCTGGTCTGCCCTGCACAAAGGGCCCCCGCTTCAGCGTAATCCTGCCAGGCCGGTCATCTGTGCTGACTCAGCCAGCCGGCCCGGGAGAGGCGGCCGCCGGCGCCTGGCTGCTGCTTAGGTGTGCTGCAGGTCGCCGTTCCCCGGGTAACCGTATCCGTCTGCATCCCGCGCTCCTAAGCATCTCCACGCCAGATTGTTTCTATCCATTGTCTTAAAAAAAGGGGGTGGGAGGGGCTTCCAATCGCCCTTCAGGCACCGCCCACATAAACAATGTCCTTTTATCTATGTTCTTTTATTTCACACTAAATTAAACAAGAAACAGGAGGACTCCAACAGTCGGTTGAGAATTGAATCGTTGGACTTGGCTTTGTCTGGTCTGTGCCATCACGTATGCATCGCAGCCTTAGACCTGTCAAAATACTTTGACTTCTAGCTAATATGCTTCGTCTGAATGAAGAGGCTCGTTCTATTAAGGGCGGAAACCGTGGATGTTTTTTTTTTAGTCCATGTTGTCCCAGTGCCAGGCTTAAATGGGGGATTGGTAGCACAGTACCAGTGTGATGAGAGCCTTCCAGCTGGAGAAGTCGCAGTGCTTGGGGGCTGGAGAAGGGCACCCCCAAGAGGCTGGGGAGGGAAGGGCGAGGACAGCGGTATGTGGGTGAGGGACGGGAGAGACAGTGTGCTCCTCATGTGCCCTCCATTGCTGTCCCACAATGCACTTCTCCATGCCTCCAAGCGCCGCTCTTTTCTCTGGGGCGGGACAGACGCGGAGCGCTAACCGCCCCCTGACCCGACGCACCAAAAGCAGACGGAGCCATGGGATAGGGCCCGGCTGTGCAGTGAACCTGGGAAGTTCTGCCATAGGTACCAGCGGCAGGTACCTGCTCCCTAGTCCCGCATCCCATGTGAGAGAATGAGGTCTGTTTGACCCTTGTGCTTCGCTGAGAAATAGATCTGGACAAGTTAAGCTCCCCGGGAGAGACGGCATCTCCTTTAAGCCCCCGTGATTTAGTATGGTAATCGGGTGCGTTGTTAAGCTCACTGCCGGGATCAAGCGTCCTGGTCCCAAGGTGCTGACTTACTGTTTTTTTTTTTTGGGTGGGTGGTAATCGAGATTCTTCTATTCATCAGCAAAAAATACCTCAATTGAGCTACATTTTTAAAGACATGTTGACCTTCATGAAGAGAAAATAACAGGAAACACAAAAACTTAACTTTATTTTGTCATATAAAATCAGCAGAAACCCCTTACTTAGGCAGTTTCATTGTATCGATGTTTTTGTGCCTGTACAATACAGCGGGGATGGCATACTGAATTGATTGGTTGTGTGTTTTTTCAGTAACAGGGGGCTATGTTATGATTCGTCACGGCTGTCATTGCGTGGTGCTGCGCGGCGGCACCTAGTGGGGTCGTTCACAGCAGCCTTCTGGGACCTGGCCCTCAATTCAAACCTCCGTCCGAAGGGCTGCTGGCTCAAGGCCAGGAGCAGCCCTGTTATTGTAACCTTGAGCAGGTAATTAACCTGGATTTCTTTATTAAAAACTCCCCGCTGAATGCATGGATAAAAATGATAAGCGCACTCACATAAACTGCTTCTCTGCAGCCTCCAAACAATGTGACATGCACATGTGAGGCAGGGACTCGGTGTCGCGAGTCCTCTCGTCAAACGATCTTCAAGGTTAAATTCGGCTGTGAAGATTCTTACTGGAACGAGCGCCTTGTGCATCAGCAGAAAAATGTTACAGCGACGGAAAATGTTTCTCTCTCTCCGCCATGAACGGAAGAGCGACCCAGACTCTCTGCAGAGTTGCGTCTTCTCGTTGCGTTTCCAGTTTCTTTGACTCCTAACACATCCGCGCGTGACATTGCAAGTCGTGGCGCTCCCCCAGTAATCAACGGCAAGAGGCCCTCTAATGGCTGTGTACACGTTCAGCTGAAAAACTGTTTAGCTGAAAAACTTAGCATTCACTGCGGTGCCTGTAAAATCATTTAAATGGTTGGGAGATGGATAATCGAACAGGCAATCAGAACCAAAATGCTCTCAGCAGAACAAGAAAATCATTGTCAGTAAAGACAGGGGCAGGTGAAAGTGTGTGCCGGAAATTGATTGGTTGGTAGATTGATTGATTGATTGGTCGACGGAATGAGTGATTGATTAAACATCCAAGTGCAGTTTATGGGCCACTGAGTACACCTTTTTCAAAAGTCTTGAATACCATAGCAAAAAGAAGCTAACCTATTTTTGTATTCAACATGAGTGATAAAACTATGTTATGTAAACTGGAGATGTATTTATTATATGCTGTTGTATACTATAAAATATTATATATACTATAGTTTGATAGGATAGGATATATATATATATATATATATATATATATATATATAGAGAGAGAGAGAGAGAGAGAGAGAGCAGTCTGGTGCAGTGGGCGGAAATAACTGCCTAAAATGGTTGGCAAAGCATGCAGAACCAGCCGGAAGTTGGCGTGTTAGCTGCTGAACAGACGGGTTTATGTTAGAGGAGGAATTCGATGACGCGATGTGTCGTTGTGACCTGAGCGGCTCCTGTCCAGATGCACCAGCAACGTGAGACCAGCCCAGGGCTTTATTAACATGCCTGCCATTTGTCTCGTGGTTGTGAGAAACACCCCCGACAGAGGCGGAGGCGTGAATTACACGGAGAAGCGGGGGAGAGCTCTGCTGTGGGATCTCCTGGGGGATCTCCCTGATCTCCTTGCTCACCCCGATCTCCCTGCCTCCTACACGGAGCCGGACTCTCTGATGCTGTTCACCATGACTATCTGGTGTGAGGAAAAGAATTCCGTGGATAATTACTGGCCGACGTGTTCAGGGGGTTGCGTTAACCCTGCAATGAACATTGTCATATTCTGCTCTTTTATAATAATAATCTTTATGTATATAGTATACATGGAATGCAGCCCAAAGTGCTTCACATATGAAATGAAAATGAAGTTTCTGCTTTGATTCGATAACTAAATGAAAGATGTGATTACAGATTGGGCAGATGTTAAGGGCTTGATGTATGATATAGTAAGCAGGGTGTGGGGTGCCTCTAACCTCACCCCACTCTGGTGTATCTCAGAGTGATGAAGAGTCTCCCGTCTTGTCTCTGGGCAGGGTTCACTCCCTCTGTCCTCAATGGCACAATGTTCTCCACTTCTGTCAAGCAGCTGCCAACACACCTCCTGTCCTATAGCCTGTCATCTATTTGGTCTAATCGGCTCTAGTTTACCTCCTTGCGATGAAGCTGTCTGTCCATTCGGCTGTAACCTAGTCTGTGTTCTAGCCCACCGAGTCACACACCGGCCCTGAGAACTGGTCGATGTACTCTTTATGCACCGTCAAAGCCTGCCTAGCAGATAGGGCTTGAGAGCTCCTTATCGTACTTATTTAAAATCTGGAGAATTTACAACCGCTACCTGTTACGGCGTATTTAATGACTCAGTAGAAGAACCCACCCTTCTGAATTTCAGTGGAAGCTGTCCCTCAAATTAGTCATGAGGCTTCTTGGGTCTTTGTTAGGTTTTAATGCTCAACAGTTTAAGTCATCACAAGTATTTCACATCTTGCTTAAGTTTGTGTGCATGGATTATTTTTTTTCCATGAAATTTGTCCGTAAATAATGAATTGAGACAATCAAGGCCTGCAGTCTGTTTCACTGTCTTCTCGAAAAAGTCGTCCGTTATAGTCAGTGAATACGAAAGTATTATAGCACAAAGCACACGCCAATACTTGAGGGACTATGTGCGGCCGCGAGGTGAGCAGATGAAGGGCGTGGAGATTAGCCGGCTCGTTTGTGTCTACGGGCTCACCTGGCCGCTTCACAAGCGATTAACTTCTGAGATCCGGTAATGAAAAAGACCGCGCAGACTCACCTCAACCCGCAGAGCTCCGAAATCGATTTAGGGAGTGTGTGGGGTGCAGGGGGGGTCCTATTCGTTTGTTTACTTAGTTTTGTACTAGAAAGTGATTCGAAACCAGACGAGCGAAGACACACGGATTGGCGGTTTTTCAATCAAATGAGGCATTTCCATTTCCCTGTGTTAAAAATGAATGTATTTTCACTGCAATTCCATGGAACTATTTTGTCCTTTTTCAGGCATTTGAGGAATTTGTGGGGTAGACATTGACAGGAGCATACAAGCCCTTCTGACGGCACTCAAGCGTGACACTCTCACTCCGGCCGTCTGTGTCGTGTCAAGGTGCCTCCTGCCGATTCTCAGACACACGGCTGCTCTCTCATGGGGTACAGTAGGACTGTATCGTCACTTCCTGCCCGCCGTGAGCCACTGCGCGCCGGCGTATGGCGTTAGCATGCCGCTGCTGAAAATGAAGGGTGCTGATGAGATAGCCGGTGCCTGATATTTGGTCCAGGTGGAGGAAGAGGAGGAATGGCAGGGAGGAAAATATGTCTCGCTATTGGCTGCTTTCATCCTGGAGGTGAAGCCTGGAGAAGGGAGCGGGAGTGAATGGCGGCCTGCAGGCCGGCTGCAGCCTGTTAGCCTCCGCGACGTGCAGTCATGGCCACTAGCTGTTTTAGAACCAGATATCCCAGGAATTAATTCAAGCACATTAAAACAGGATTTTAATGCTGCCAGCTCTGAGTGGGGGTGGGGCGGAAGGTGGGGGTGGGGGTTGTGGTAATGTATAAACTGCTGCGCTCTGTCTTTTTTGGTCCCTGGTAACTTAGGGGAAGTCGCCACCGTCACAACCCTGCATACTCGTCCCGCACACTCCAACGAGCCCAAGCTGTTTCACCCCCCCCCCCCAGTCCCCCCCAGTTTGTTTGATTTTCCTACTGTCCCAAAAGTTTCCTTTTTCAAACTAACTAAATCTGTCCCACCCTCTACAGAACCATGTTTACTCTGAAAAGGACACGATTTTCTCCAAATAAAGGTCCCATTCCCCACCTGGTCTCACCTCACATGGTTCCGCTGCCAGTGCTAAGACTCAATATATCATTTTAGCTTCCGTGCTAAAATATAGACTCTGCCACATGGCACAGGATCAAATCTCCAGCTGCAGCTTAACGCTCTGATTCAATAACAGTTGTTTTTTTTTCTCCGTGATCACGTTCATTTCTGAAATGCCGATGTGGCTAACGGACCAGAGCAGATGACACAATGGTAACCCTAACATATGCCAATCATAGGTGCGCATTCTACCTACATTGGTGAATACCTGGCACTCTGATAGCCAGCAAACCTTATTACACATGAGGCTTTAAGCACAGCATCGGGCCCCCTGCGCTTTCTCTGCTTTCACTCTCCTTTCCATTGTGGCCTGTTTTCCTCTTACTTTCGAGCTGTTGTTTTTCACACCCATTCATGCTCCTAATGAAATCCGCTGCTTCTGCCTCTGCTCCTCTCGTTAGGGCCCGTAGCTGTGATCAGCGGGGAGGAAGACTCGGCGAGTCCTCTTCACCATGTCAACCATGGCATCATCAGCCCATGTTCCCTGGACGCCGCGCCAGACGCTGTGGTCATTGGCATGACCCGCATCCCGGTTATTGAGAACCCACAGTATTTCAGGCACGGGCACAACTGCAACAAGCCAGCCACCTGTGAGTACATCAGCTGCTGCCGTCTCTGCCTACTTCTACCTGAATAAATCGGCTTCTGGCTACTCTGTGTGAATGATCAGCTTCTGCCTACTTTGTGAGAATGATCAGCTTCCATCTGCTCTAGCTGCCATCTGCTCTGTGTGAATGATCAACTTCTGCCTACTTTGTGAGAATGATCAGCTTCAACCTGCTTTGCGTGAATGATCAGCTTCTGCCTACTTTGTGAGAATGATCAGCTTCCATCTGCTCTGTGTGAATGATCAGCTTCCATCTGCTCTGTGAATGATCAGCTTCCATCTTCTCTGTGAATGATCAGCTTCCATCTGCTCTGTGAGAATGAATAGCTTTCACGTACTTTGTGAGAAGAATAGCTTCTGCCTATTTTGTGAGAATGATCAGCTTCCATCTGCTCTGTGTGAATGATCAGCTTCTGTCTGCTCTGTGTGATCAGCTTCCATCTTCTCTGTGAATGATCAGCTTCCATCTGCTCTGTGAGAATGAATAGCTTTCACGTACTTTGT
>JAODKL010000009.1:5003114-5037133 GCA_026780765.1 Petrocephalus schoutedeni | reverse complement strand
TCCATCCTGCCTTGTATCAATGGTTCAGGCTGGTGGTGGTGGTGTAATGGTGTGGGGGACATTTTCTTGGCACACTTAGTACTAATTGATCATCGTTGCAATGCCACAGCATACCTGAGTATTGTTGCTGACCATGTCCACCCCTTTATGACCACAGTGTACCCATCTTCTGATGGCTACTTCCAGCAGGAAGGTGAGTGTGTATATATATATATATATATATATATATATATATATCCCACAGATAACCCCTGAGGACAAGAAATCTGACTCCGAATGTATGTCTAGCTGTATGTCTAGTAATATTTCAGATTTACTAGATGCTTTTGTCCAAAGTGGCATTTGGGGTCAGAGAGAGAGCAGGGCGAGCCGGTATCCCTGGAGCAGTTGGGTTTGAGGGCCTTGCTCATGATCAGTGGGATATGAACCTGCAAGGAACCTGCAGGTGATAAAACCAGCCAATGAGTGGCAAGTAAGCGACATTTAGCAATGTCGAGTATGTGAGCGTACTTGAACATTTTGGGTCTGATTTTTATCTTTGTAGCCAGGAAAGGAACCAGAAGATAAATGACAGAAACCTGTTAATGTTCACCTTTCTGCTCCGGGAAGTCTAGACTGGCTGGATGTGATTTCGTCGTGAAATGCCGTTTGCTACGGGCCTTGCTAAGGCTGACTGAATGCCCATCTTTTGGTCTGTCCTCGGCGTGCATTAGCGGCTGTGAAGGGCTCTCTGACAGCTACCTCACGCCTCACGTTTCCACTCACCCTGACCCTATAACATATCCCCCGTTTTTAGCACACATATAATGATCCTTTATTTTCCATTTGCATAAATTTGAGTTCCGGTTACATTGGAATGCTTCTCTCATCCCATATTGCACTACGTGAGACACGCGGACGGGTAAGAGCAGGCCTGGGGGGGGTCACAGCACAGGGTCAGTCAGTGTGCGGCACCCCTGGAGCTGGGGGTTAAGGGCCTCGCTCAAGGGCCCGCTGAGGCCAGAACTCAAACCGGCGATCTTCCGATCAAAGGCATAGAGGCTTAGCCCACTGAGCCACTTACTGCCCTGTTGCATGGGTGTCACATTCACTGTGAGAATAATCAGGATACCAATCGATTCTCACAGAATAGAAGAGTGTTTTTTTTCACTCCCATGAGTATGTTGACTCCCCACAGACACAAGCCTCTGCTCTTTTAAAAATATATAGATCTAATAATAGTTTCTTCTGTTCTTTTTCATATTTTTACAACAGCACCATTAGCTGCTTGATTTTGGCTGTGTGGTATGATTGATTGCAGTGTAAGTGACGAGAAGCCCTTACAAAATGAACCATGGTTTTACTATGGTTTTTTGGGTAACCATGAGTTTATGACTATGGTTTTATCCTGGTTTCACTGCAGTTACCATGCAGTGCTTTAAGTAAACCATAGTAGTACCACAATTACCATGAAGTGCTATAAGTAAACCATGGTAATACTATGGGTAGGAGTTTAGTAATCATAATTACCATGAGGTACCATCGTAAAACCATGGTTACTGTAAAAAACCCATACCCCAAACCCAAAAAACCATAGGAAACTATAGTGAATTTCCATAAGGGAAGTTTGACAAAGCAATAGCTGAAGCTCTCTGGGAAGCCAGGCATCTAGCGCTGAGTACAGGTACCAGGGCAAGGACAGTGTGCGGAGTGCCAGGGCGCCCCCTGCTGGCAGGGCAGATGTTGGCACAGCATTCCTTCTTCCATCACGGAGAAAATGTCGCGCACAGCTGACTCACACTTTTTGCCCGTCCCAAAACTTGCCGTTCTCCACATCACATTTCACGAAAAAGTTCTTGTTGTCATAATAGGAGAAGATGAGCCATTGAATAAGAAAATGGTAACCTAGGGGAGCCAGCTGTCCGCAGAGAGCTCGGCAGACTTCTACTTAATGCAGTCATTTGTAGAGTGAGACTGTTTGAGATTTGGCATGAACATGGCGCGCGCTTCATAAGTGCCCCAAAGCTTCTTCCACAACCCTTTGTACTTAATAATGTACATATTTCTTCTCTGGCAGAATCAGGACCTCATACACAGTAAAATCTGCCTCTTTTTGAAAAAACATGATTAAACACCAGGCTGATTATGCCATAAGAGAGGATGTTTGAGGTAAGCGGGGGTCGTGTGTTCCAGCAGGAAATGTCCAGGCCACTGTAGTGTCTCTATGATGATAGAGGTCTCAGACAGAGCTGTTCGATTAACCACAAATGTGAGAGCTAATAACCTTTTATGCACAAATGACTGCTGTCAACACAGCAGAGTGTAAAACTTTAATCATTCCGTTTTGAGATCTCAATGTTTGATTATCAGATTCCAGGAATAACAGTGAGGTTTCTACTCCAGCAAGATTAAACTTACATGTCACACAGTGATTGTCTGCCTTATTAACGCTATAATGCTGTAAACCACCTGAATTTCTTCAGTAACATCGCCTGGCCCTATCAACAGCTCTGTAAACTGACCCTGTGAGGCCGTCTCTTACTCTCTCTGTTCATAACAGCCAGGGGTGTCCTACACCTCATTAGCATTAGCGTACTGTCTGGACGCTTTGTCCTTGTCTAATTAACACCAAAGGAAGGCACCTGTTTGGACACTGTCTCATGGATTAATCCCTCGATAGTCTGGAAGACCTCTGCAGAATCCATCGTCACTTGTTTTTTCTTTTTTTTGTGGCCTCAAGAGAAGCTAAACTCATTAATTGAAAATTTTTGGCATAATTTATTCATTTATTCATAATTTATTTATCATAAAAAGTTCAGCGGCGCTCGACCCGGCTTTCCCGCGCAGTATGTCCAGCCCCAAGCCGTCACGCCGCCTCCTGCTGTCCGAGAGTATCGAGCGTATGGTGACGAGGTCTCGATTGAGAGCGGCCTCCTGGTGTGGCGGTCTGCGTGCGGCAGGTCTGCCCTACGCTTGCCGTGGCGCGTTTGAGGGCTTCTCTTATTGCTGAGTCCCATCACGAAAGCACCCTGTGACATCTGCGGGTCTGCATGTGAGGCGGCCGGCTGCCCTCAGGGAGTGAGTGCTCTCTGACTCGAAAAACAGGGGCGCCTTGTAAACAGAAGCGAGTGATTGATTGGGACACAGTGTGCGATAAGCCCTTTCTCATTACCACGGGCCGCGGACCCGCGGGGAGCGAACCCTCCTTTTCTTAGCCAAATAAAGAGCGGGGCGGCCGAACTGCAAGGCCCAGCGGCAGATCCTATCTCCCTGAGTCTATTACCGCTTCAAGTGGCTTCTTTGTCTTATCGGCCTGGCTTGCTGTTTTAATTAAAGATTTGTCGCAATCCGCCACCCTAAACGCCATAATGCTTTTTGATTTTTTCGCTGTGAAAATGTCTTTTCATAATAGGCCTATTAGCGAGCGGCGTGATCAGAGACAGAAGCAGCCCTTTGTAAACCTCCCCTCCGGTCTCTGATTATGAAGATTTCACGTAAAATTCATCTTGACATGATTAACTAAGTGATTAAAAATGAATGTGGAGGATGGCTGCCCATTTCCGCTTTTAAAATCCCGTCTTCGGGCTGCATCCTACGTGCCTGTCGTGTGCCGGGACACGGACCGGAAATGCACCACTCCAGCGCGCAATATGTAGTGCAGAGCAGTGAGAGCGTAAGCATGGATGTCCATCATCTCAGGAAGGAGAAATTCACAGCATCCACGCTTCGCTAATCCCCAGTCTTGTAGAAACAGGAATGGGCCCACAGGCCTCTGGCATCTGATGGCAGTTTATTCCTCTCCTTTTCCACGCGCCTCACACACAGGAACACTCTCATTAGCATATAAGCGCACATACACGTGCCCTTAAAGGGACCAGGACAGCTTGTCCCTCATGTGGCCCCTGGGTCACCAATGGGCCAATAAATCGTTGGTTTAAAGTAGGCAAATGACAGTGTGTTAATCCCCGAGGAGTCGGAGGTGCCGGGCAGGAGAGACGGCGACGGGTTAAACGGCTTTTCCGAGCCCAGGGAAGACACACGCCAAGCTCTGCAGCTAAAGATAGGACTGGATGAAGCAGCAGACCACTTAGTGATGGAGGGAGTGAATATAAATGAGGTATTTAAAGGCCACGCCTCCACCCATAATGCGGGACCCTGAGGGTCTGTGACAGAAGGTCACCGCCTCCTCTTCTCATGACCAAAACTGATGCCTGCATTGGCATAATGAGGGTAATAACCTCTGACATTAACCTAAAGCTGGCTCACGTGTCTGGGTTGTGTTTTTCTATAAGGCCCATTGCCTTCCTTCCTGAGGAGCCTGACACATTGTAGGCCGCAGACAGAGTGCTGGCCCTCCCATGCCAAGCCTCAGAGTCTAGAGCAGAGGGCCGCGATCGATACGAGATTGATGCTCCTCCGCCGTCTATTCGCCTCACGTACCCGCACCCCTCCCCGCTGGAGCCCTTAGCTCATACCTTTCAGAAATTCTAGATCTGTCCTCGCCAGGCACTTTTCATTCGGGTTTCTCCCTGTTATCTCATCTGTCATTTCTAATTCCGTCCACGGCCGACAGTCGGCCGGACGAGCCACCCGCCGCCAGCGACAGACCGAGCGAAAAAGCTGTACGCCGTCCTAAGCCTCTTAAACTTACTTACCGCATCCTTCCCAGATTCCTCTGTTTGCTTGTTGTGTTTTTTCAGCCCTTGTGTGTCAGACTATGTGTTTTCTGACTTCCGTTTCCACCTTTCTGACTTTCTCCCGCGCAATAATATGTAGGGTAGGTCAAGGTACTTCCAGATTGGTGAGACATGAGGGATAAGGGAGATCTCGACTTTTCTCTTAGTTGCCGCCAGAAGTAGGCAGCAGACGTTGGGCAGGCAGCTGAGATGGTGCTGGAATAGGGTTCCCCCGGAGCCAGTGGAGAATCACCACAAACACCAGCAGCTTCACTAGTGGAGCACATCGTTGTTTCGGTCACAGAACCATCACCCCCCCTACACTTCACTACCGATGATGAAGGCCATCCAGCATCAGTACCTGAAAGGAGCAAGCCAACCCAAACAGAAAAAACCTTATGGTTCTTATGTGAGTTCTACTTTGCATACATGATTATGGCAACTTTCATATATGATCTTATATTTTCATGTAAGACTTTTTCACATGGGAAGTATTGAATAAATTATCATGCCTGGGAAACCCTTATTTCTGCTTGAGAAGTAGCATCTGAAACTCCGTTTGTTCACATCTTGCATAACCCTCAAGCTGCTGGCAGAGATGTGGCGGTACGTGGAAACAGAACTGGGACAGAACCGGAACGTCGGGCCGCAGAACCGTGAGCTGTATGGTATCGGCAGCAGCTGACTCTATCCCCAAAGCAAGAAGCATGGCTCCTCTCTGCCCCGCCAAAAGACGTCTCGCATATCTATTTATGAATCCATTTTGCCACTTTAAAGCTCATTACCTATTGATGACCTTGTGACAGCTGCTCACTGTTCCAGGTTCACCAGTGGTTCAGGGCTCCATTCGCCCTCATCTGTCCTTCAGAGCCGCTCTCCGGAGACTCTTTCTGCACATTTCTGCCGGTGTGTGTCAAACGTACAATGAACCGGGAGGGAGGGGATCACCAGGAGCGGCACGGCCACATTACCGCACGCATTCATGTTTCCGTGATCAACGTTATATTTTAGTTTTACATTTGCATTTCCAAACACGGTCATGCAAACTGCAATGAATATCAGGGCCAGCCAGTCCAGATTTTGCTACGCTTTCTGTTCTTTGTTGATATCCTTCTGTCGCTCTTGTTTTATTTGGGGCACCCACCCATCCGATTTTAATCGAGTCACCCAGAGGACTCTGCGCTGGGTGTAGAGCGGCCTGTTGATATTAAGCACGCTGCCTTACTCTACAGAAAATATGGCTCCTACTGAGCTGTTTGTTTGTCTGTAATGCGTGTTGCCTTACCATCGAACGTTTTCCTTGTCTGTCGTCCTGCCGCCTTAAATTATTCGCTTCCCGAGTCCAAAAGCACCGTGCAACGCGCACTCACCCGCCGTACCGTGAGTGCTCTCCTCTGAAATCATGCCATCTATTATTTATCTAGCTTTCTGAGTGGGGAGACGGTCTGATCTGGGTCCACCGTGGTCCTCTGAATAAGGATGAGATAAAGATGATTCCTTCAGATGCGGTGACCGCCTCCCGGTTCTCTTTGGGGTTCTGTAGCTGAGCCGCTTACAGCACGGGGCCAAGGATGAGAGGCGGGTGACATATTTGTGAATGGCCGAGTTAATTGGCATGGCCTTGGCGCTCCGACAGGCCCATTGCCTCTGTGAAGTGGCACACAGGTTCTCTACCTACAGCCAACACATGGCACTGGCCCATCTACGCCTTCATTGACCTTGCTGATAAGATCATTCTCTTCCCGCTCGGTGGCCTCAAAGCGAGGACTTTTTTCTTGAGTGAGGGTCGAGTATTGCAGCCCAGATTTCAGTTAAAGCATAAAATATCATATTCTGGTTCTGGACCTCACGAGTGTGACACTTTCGGGAACACACGTGAGATATGTATGATTGTAATTCCGTGCCCTGTTACTTACAGTTGGGTCCTTGCCTGGGTTTAAGGTTTTGAGTCCCTTGGGCTGCTCGCATGGCCTTTGCGAACACAGGGCATTTAAGAGGTAGACACTGCTCCCTGGCGCTGTGCGTGGACTTCTGTTCCCGCTGTCTGCCATCGCTAACGGGGCCTTGGGGACCTGCTGAAATCAGCCGTAGCTGAAGGAAGGAGCCGGAACGGCGGCAGAACAGGGCAAAGGGGTCGGAGAACCCTAGTAGAGAATTAGCCAACGGCAGTTTGCATTATCCTGCATGAGCAGCTACATGTTATAAATGTCAAGGCTTAACAAGGAAGCCCAACCAAAGGGGTTCATTTTTTCCCGTTTCATTCTGAGTCATGAAACACATGTGGGGCGTTTCATCCGATTACATAAAGATCCCCGCAGCTCTCTGCATGCCTGTTTATTTGGGGCTGATCTGAAGGGTTCATCAGGCGCATCAGATGTATCTCAGCTGCCGGGTCCCGGAGGTTTGTTTCGATAGCTATAAACGCGGAATCGAGTGAAACACAAGCCGGTGTTTTGTATTTCCCGTCTTCGTCGATGCTGGGAGGATGAAACGCTGCGCGATTTTCCCGGCTCCTCGCTATGGAAAACATACCACTATTTGCATATAATCAGCAGATCATAGCGACACTCCTGTGCAGCAGAGTGACTCTAATTTCGCTAAGTACCCAGCAGTGATTAGCTCCCAGACTGGGACCATTTGTGAAAGTTTGTTTTGACTAATATCTGTAGTTGTTTTTTTACCCTCTATCTTCTATTATTCCGCAACAGGCTGGGGTAATATTTCAGTAAATGCCAGCTGGTGGAGATGCCTTCTCTGCAGGTTCATTCCGCAGACTAATATGCAGATTTTTTCACCCCTTGATCACGGTAGATTTGGATAATCGGGATAGGAGAGGGTGGGCTGCTCGTTGTGAAGGTGAAGCAATGGCTTAATCGACTTAGTTATTAACTTACGAAGCAATTTGGTGAGTTTGATGTAACTATTATGGATTAATTGAGTTAATTGAGAAACATTTCAAATGTGCACATAGAAAGTATGTAGCCCTCTACTCCAGATGTGGCAAATCCAGGTCCGAAGAGTAACAATCCAGACCAGGATTTTGTTTCAACCATCAACCAACTAGTTGAGAACTCAGTGACTGAGTCTCTTAATATTTAACTAAAACAAAATCCTGGTCTGGATTTTTACTCTTTGGACCTGGATTACCCACCTCTGCTCTACCCTACTCTATATATTATTGTATTATTTCTTTAATCCGTCATCAGTCATGTTGACCTTATATAACGTAATTTACAGTAAGTATGTGATGTCACAGAAGTTTCAGTGATTTAGGAACGATGGAAATATCCCTGTAATTTGACCAGCATCCTCCGCCTTCTGTTTATAGATGTTCAGCATATAAAGCGCAGAGACATCGTTCTGAAGAGGGAGCTTGGAGAAGGCGCCTTCGGGAAGGTCTTCCTGGCTGAGTGTTACAACCTGTGCCCCTCCAAGGAGAAGATGCTGGTGGCTGTCAAGGTGAGTCATACCTGAGGGCTCTCTGGACTGCATCAAGCTGATCTTCAGGCGCGCTTTGAAGCACACCTGTATGCTTCCTGAAACAGGCCTTGTTGGGGTTATGTGCAGATCATCATGATTGCCTTGGTCTTTATGGATGTTTCTCTTTATTTGCACCCCTCCTCCTTCGGGACGCATTTCCGTGGCACACTCTGTCATCTCCACAAATGTGGCGCGTTTAGACACCTCTCCTCCATAAATACACTTTACGCACTATGATTGGTTTATTAGGTAACAAGGAGAGGAACATGGTGGTGTTTTCCGTGTTGATTTGTATCATGTGTATTCCCTTGTTTTTGTCATGTTTCCATTTGCTGATGTTTCACTTTAAATAAAAGTCCTATATTTAAGGTCTGATTCCTTGGGGGAGGTTCTGCTCCAGGCCACACAGGTGGGCCCACAAATGTGGCATTTAGCAGCACGGGAGTGATTATGTGCCGCAGATAGGGATCGATGCGTTGCCACCTGTGCATTCCAGCCAGCATCCATCTTAATACTCCTGCACTCCTGATATAAAGTCAGCCAGAGAAATATAATCAAAATTAATTAGCGCCATGTGTCGCCGAAACTCCCGATAAAAGAGGGATCAGGGAAACTGTATTTCAGAAAGAGATGCAGACTGGGCCCCAAAGGATAGAGACAGAAATGTCGTCGGTAATGCTGTTGGGAGCAGGACGCTTTCAGGACGGGGTGGTGTCAACACATTCTGAGAGGGCAGGTCAGGGGTACCTGTGGCCCGGAAGTGGAAGAGCCGGGCAGCTCTCTGCACTTCCTGTTTGGGGGAGTCAGGGATACTTGTCACCCGGAAGTAAAAGGACTACGCTCTCCAGCCTCTACATGTCCTGTTAGGGGAAGTGACTATTTCACAATAGCATTACCTTTATCATTAGTTTAAAGGTGACTGCCCCCCCCTCTCCAAACACGAGCCAACCCTTCATGCAGTTAATGTATTGAAACGAAGGTCATTGGCGTGCCGCTGCACAGCAAATCCTGTCAGCGTCCTCGACGTCCTGCCGGTTAGGATTTCACGTCGTACATACTCGGGACAGACACTGACGCGCCCCAAAAGTCAGGAAAACTGAAAGTGAGTAAAGAGAAGCTAATGACACTTCAGGTAACCTGCCTGCGTGCACATATGATAAACTATGTGCCTTTTAATTTAGTTTTTTGGTCTCATTGTTGTAAATGATTTCTATACAATGACCAGCCCCAAAAATGATAAAACACACAAATAATTCAAGGCTTTATGCTTACTTCTGTCACTGATCGGTATCATTCACATTTAGCAGGTATTCAAATATTTGGCACATTGTATAAATGTATAAATTTAAATGTCCATTTAGATCTTTCCTATTTTGCATTATTTCTTCATGTTATCAGTTTTTCCTTTTTCATTTCCTTAAATTACTTTATTAAATGAGTTTCTATTCCATCTAATGAAAAAAAAGATATCAGAAACCTTTCATTTTTCTGTGTGATTTTTCATGTTTCTGGACTGTTGTCTCGGGCTGCACTATGTCCCCGGCGTCCAAAGCCCGAAACTGTCAGCTGTGTTTCTGAGTAGCTGACTCGTTACTCTAAAGTGGCCATACCAGTGCACCAGTCAAATGCACAGACCTCACAGCTGAACGCTAGACTACTCAGAGACCCATTACTGCAAATGTCAGAATTTTTCCGGAACATTCTGTTGGCAGTGCGGGGCGCAGCAGTAGATAAGTAACTGGCAAAAGAACAAAGGCTGCCTTGGCTTTCAGACTCTGAAAGAGCCGACACTGGGGGCCAGGAAGGATTTCCAGAGGGAGGCAGAGCTGCTGACCAACCTACAACATGAACACATCGTCCGCTTCTACGGCGTCTGCGTGGACGGCGATCCGCTCATCATGGTCTTTGAGTACATGAAGCACGGCGACCTCAACAAGTTCCTCAGGTAGGGCGAGGCCTGAGCCCCCTCCCTGACGACGGCAGTCCCATCAGTAAGGGGTGGGAGGTCTCTCCTGGGGGGAGGGGGGGGGGGAGCTGCACTGAAATGCAGCATATTTGTGAGGCATAACTGAAAATGTAGGAAGTTCCTGGTCTTCCTTCTGTTGTCATAGCGCAGGTGCTGTGAAATGGGCATACACGTCCTAAAGCTTAAACTGGAGCTTTTCATGGTTTAGACAATGTTTAATAAAGTCATTAGGCATTAGACCATAATTGGCGTCGGAGTAACACGGTCGCCATTTAATCCTGCTGAGGATTAAGGTCACTAGCCATGTATAAATGCTCAAACGCTCCAGAGTACAGCACATTTGCCTGAAATACTCACTTCCCATCCTTTTTTCCTCATCTGTGTCTGTTTTTCGAGCTCCAAGTGATATCATCAGCTGCCCGGAATCGATGCGCTCACCGTCAGTGCTTAATATCGCATTCGATGTTATATATTTGTTATACTTCTTTGAGTGGGTATTTAAGATACAGTAATCCCCAGTCATTTTCCACGCTGCTTATCCAGTGTACGGTTCCTGCAAGCATCTCTCAGGAGGCTGGGCAGCACCGAGGTCTGAGAGTGACACCTTAAGGGTGACTCTGAAGGACCCGGGGTGTTTTGTATCTGTGACATGTCCCTTTAAAAAGGCATACAAAATAAAATAGCTACTTTAGAATTCCTTGAGTCTTGTTGCATAACAGAAAACACCAGCTTTACTTAATGTGGTGGTGTCAGACAATAAAGACTGTGATTGGTTAAAGTCCTTCCCTTATTGCCCAAGAACACGTCAAACTCAGTGAAATCAGGATGCGCTCTTCATCTCATTGGTCCTGTTGAGGAGATGGCCCGCTGGTCAGATAGCACCATGTGGGGGGGGCCCTCTGACCGTGCCATGTCCCGTGCAGATCTCATGGGCCAGATGCCATGATCCTGGTGGATGGGCAGCCTCTGCAGACCAGCGGGGAGCTCAGCCTATCACAGATGCTGCACGTCGCCACCCAGATCGCCGCCGGTATGGTCTACCTCGCCTCCCAGCACTTCGTGCACCGTGACCTGGCCACACGCAACTGCCTAGTGGGCAATGGCCTGCTAGTGAAGATCGGAGACTTCGGCATGTCCAGGGACATCTACAGCACTGACTACTACCGGGTGAGAGTGCCTACCACTGGCGGCTAGACAGACTGCGGGTGCCTCTGTCCATTTTTAATATGCTTAATTGTCTTTGTGTTTACCTAAAACGCAGTCAATTCTACAGCAATATTTGCAGTCTTCAGAGTATTTAAAAAGTAAACAAAACCTTATTATGTTTACATTAGCACATTAATTGGAAAACACCGAATAGCATCTTAATTTCCCCTCTGGGATAAATAAAGTGTCTGTCTGTCTTTCTATTAATATTTTGATTTATTGCCATGTATAAAGAACATGCAGGTACATAACTACCTAGGCTATATGAGACTGAACAGGAATAAAGCATATCATTTTCTCTGAAATACGGAATTCCAAATGAACTTAAAGGAGAAACGCGGCCAGAAATGCGGTCAGGTGTCAGTTTTTTTTACGTGGTTATTGGTGGCTGGTCAATTGCACTGAAAGGATCTTCCTTACTGCACTTCAGGCTACACTGAGGCAAAGACAGAAATTCAAAACAATACAAAAATACAGCCCCATGTTCCCGCTACCCCGCCAGTGAATTTCAGCCCGTCCTTCTTAACATCCAAGTGATTAAAAAGATCTTCTATAAAATGAAACGTGGCCTGTAAAAATACCAGCCAGGAACCATGTATAATTTGTGCTGAATGTCCCTCCTGTTCCGCCGGCTCTGGGTTATTGTCAGATGCGATGTTTGTATGGAGATGGCATCTCAGTCCATTTCTGGGCACATATATGCACACAATCTTTCTCACACTCAGACACACTGTGGGCAATGAGAAAACTACTTCACTCAGAAATGAAATAGCATACACCTTCAATGGCCTGAATTTATCTATGCAATTTTCACTTCAGCTTTGGCATTTGCACCCCAACCCACTATTTGGGGAGGTAATGCAAGAAATGTTTATAATTCCCCAAACACAAAGGTGAAGATGGTTTTATGTATTCCGCCTGGTGCATTTCCTGAAGATGTGAGGGGGCGCTGGATTGAAGCCGCGGCAGGGATTCGAGGTGCTGACAGGCTGCGGGTGCCTGGAGCTGCAGTGAAGCCTGGCTGCTTCAGTGTTCAGTGCTTTTGTCAGATCAGCATAGACCTTCAGGGGCTCGCATGAGCTCAGCATCTTGGGGTGAGGCGGTACCTCATTCTGCCTCACGGGATCACATCCAGAGGTGGGAGGAGGGAGGAGGTGCTATCTGAGAGGGGCACAGCTCAGCGTCTCGGGGTGAGGCGGTACCTCATTCTGCCTCATGGGCTCACATCCAAGAGGTGGGAGGGGGGAGGAGGTGCTATCTGAGAGGGGCACTGCTCAGCATCTCTGGGTGAGGCAGTACCTCAATCTGCCTCACAGGATCACATCCAGAGGTGGGAAGGGGGAGGAGGTGCTGCTATCTGAGAGGGGCACATTCGCCTGAGCAGACAAGGTTCTTTGTGATCCAGGAGAACCCTGTGACATTCATTCTCCTCCAGGTGCTTGGGGAGGGCGGGGAGGAGCAGACAGGAATTATATGCGGGAACATTCGCTGGCTTTCGCTAGGTGTTACGCTAGTAATGACAGCGCATCGACTCCCTGCCACTAAACTGCTCGTCACGTGCTGTATGCGTGGGCTGAAGCAGCTCTGCGTGGGGTGGCGGGCGCGTCCTGAGTCCTCGCTGACTTCCACTACGTCCTAAAAAGTGCTGCTTGTGCTCTGAACCCCCGTGACCTCTTTAAATCCCCTGCAGCTTCTTGCTGGCGTCCCGCTACTTCCACGACGTCTCGGGGGCGGACTGGGACAGCCTCAGCAGTTTCGGGGTGATGCCGAGAGCGTTCCTGTAAGTCGGCATTTTTTCCCGCAGTTTTCTGGCCGTGTTGTGGATTCTCCTGGGTAAGCATCCACGCACTGTCCGTAACTGCTTATCCAGTCTGGGGTCACTGTGAGGCCAGAGCCTGTCCAGCGAGCACAAGCCGTGGGGCTGGGGACACCCAGGACGTGCTGCCAGTCTGTCACCTAGCCCAGAGACCAACTCGCTATCAGCAGTTTAGAGGCACCAATTCACCTAAGCCGCATATCTTTGGAAAATCGAAATACCCGGAGGGCTGAATCATCAGGAGAACATGCAGAATTTAGAGTAGGAAGTGAACTTCCAGCCCTAGAGGGGTGAGGCTGCACCAATACCCCACCCCCCTGTATACATCAGGTGTGATAAATCTTTTGTATCAGACATAGGTATGAAATGTCCAATAATTCCTGCTATAGAAAAGACTCTTTGTACTTCTGATGTAAGCAGTCAGAGCGGGCAGCAGCACGTATTGTCAGTTCTTCATTGTGATCTTGAGGTTGAAACATTGTACGAGATTCTGTAGGAACATGTAGGATGTCAGGTACTTGCTAGGTGAGTGCTGTGATTTTGAGCATTCTGATGCTGTTTAAGTAGGAAAAGCAAAAGGGAGCAAATTGTTACTATACAGCAATAAAATATCCTAATGCAAACAGACGTTTTAACATGTACATTCAATATGACTGCTAGTCATGATGGCATAATGCTAACTGTTCATTTGCATATTTTTACACATATATCTGAATTGTAAAACAATGTGAGCTGACCTTTTGTAACAGAGCTACCAAAAACTTTTGATCTTGGGAAGTTAGGGGAGGCTTAATTTCTGGAATATAGCAAACATAATAACCCACATCCATGCTTGGTAATTCTTAGCTAAATATTGTAAATATCATCAGATGCCCATCAGTGTTGTCCTTGTTTTGTATGTGGAAGACAAACAGGATTCGGAAGGACGGTCTGTAGCCCAGAGGATTATAAAAATAAAAAAATTAAAAAAAAAAAAAAACTCTGAAGTATCTGAAGCACCGTGTTGACTCAGTAGCTGAGTGACGTCATGCTGACGGCGAGAGCAGAGTCTCACTCGCTCGCCGGGCCGGACCCGTCACCGCCGAGACGGTCTCGAGATGAACGGTGGAGTCGGTGGGCCGTACGTCACACCTTTAACGGCGCATTAATGCACCGGCCCCCGTCGCTTTATCTATACACGCCATTTACTGCATGCTGTATTTCAGCGTTATGGCAAGTGTCCGTAAAACACTCAGTTTGGGCTGGGACAGTGAGATGCTCAGCCTTGGCTTCCTTCCATCTCATTCAGGGCTACATTTCCCAAAAACTCCCATTAGCGGCTTATGTAGTTAGAATCATTCTGTTGCATGGCTCCAGCTATATAAGTTGCTATCAGAATCAGCAGCTATGCTTTTGGGAAACCAGGCTATGTTCCACTCTCATGCATCTGGCGTGATGCTCATGCTTTCAGACTCTTACTCTCATGCTTTAAATCTTACGGCAAATCTATATTATTCCTTTATTAGCTAAAATTAGCTAAAATTAGCGACATCAGTCGCGCTGGGGCCAAGCGCTGGGGTAGTTTGCAAACCCTACGGACTATTTACAATGTAATAAAACTGTTATACATGTAAATGCGTGTGCAGACTTGTCTCAATTTGAAAATCTCACTCCAGCCAGCCGACCAAAGTTGGCCACCCAGGGAAACACATCACTGATATGTTCGTGTATCTGCGCGTTGGACCTAAACTGCATGGTGAGGTTGGCACTTGGAGGCTGATCCACGCACTGTGGGCGGGGCTTAGGTCCGGGGCTTAGAAACGACGGTACCGGCCTGTAAGTAATGTGCGCTCCTCTGAGGAGACAGCAGGCCCCGCTAATGCCCTGCACCCCTGCCTTATTTTACGCCCTGATCCCCGGCATCCTGGAGACAAGCGTTCCAAAGGCATACCTGCGCTCCCATAGAAACAAATGGCCCATTAACCCCGAGAGCGCCACCGCGGTAGATCGCTGCCCAGAGGCGCCGTGACAAATGGGCCCTTTTTAAAGTGCGCTCTGCCAGGTGCGACAATTAATAAAAACGGCGGGCCTCCCGTCATTTGTTTACAGCGAGCAGCGTGTGGACGCCACGCCGTCTAATGCGCAATGAGGACCTCGATGAGGAATCGATTTTCTGGATTTATTTCTGAAGTGACTTTAATCATTCGAAATGCTCACTCTTGTACCTATGTCCCTATGACTCTTGTACCTTGAGTCACACCTCAAATGCTTTTGGACTTTTGGAGTGTCTTATCTGCATCGTCCTACTTGGCCTCATCTGTCCAGAGGTGTCAATTTCCGGTCCGGAAAGTAAAAATCCATACCTGGATTTTGTTTCAACCAACCAGTTGAGCATAAAAAGTCACAGTCATAGAGTGCCCAACTAGTTGGTTGAAACAAAATCCTGGTTTGGATTTTTACTTTCCGGACCTGAAATTGACACCTCTGCATCTGTCTACTTGCTTTCCCTTAAAGGGCACATTTCAACACATGTGTAATGTCCTGCTGGAATGGAGCCCGCATTAACTTAATTAAAGGGACGTTTGATCCAGAATCTGTGACACACATGTGGGGCCAGCAACCCCAATCAGTAAGCCGTAGACAACAGCACAAAGAGCTGCTAGCTTCACATTCCTTACTGATTATTATGGTCCTCACGTTTACAGTGTTATTTTACTGAATTACACTATGTTCCCCTGAGTTTCTCTTTCATATTCCCCTCATACATGCTAAATGTTTCATACCAAAAATACTGAAAAGCACTCTCGTGAAAATGTTTCGTGTGGCAGAAGTATCGGACAGGTAGAATGTGCAGGGAGTTCCAATAAAGTGAGTAATTTGTAGTTTTACATGCACTGGATCTTTGTTAATCCGCTCATTAATTACTGTATGCTCAAACCAGCCAATGGGAAGACTGTTCTTGTTGCCGATGGTTTCACAAACAGCACTGTTCATGCAAGAGGGAAACAGATAGTGTCTGCTGGCAGGCGAGAGCCACTTTATCTCTTACTCAATATCTAACTGCGGGTGGCTATTAGAAAGGCCCCATTTAAGTTGCTGCGCAGTTTGAAGATTGTCGATTGTTCCAAGACTTAGTCCTGCGGTTCCTCTCCTTTTTAAAGCCTCAATCGAAGGTCCTTCAGTGCCCTAATTGATTCCCTCTGTCTGGGTATGTTGTGTGTGTTGTGTGTGTATTGGGGGGGGGGGCAGTTCTTCATTTTCTGGGTTCCTGTAGAACTAGTTTTGTAATTGTCTGGCTTTTTGCACAGGCAAGTTCAGTGGCCCACTGGAAAAGGGTCCTGCAGTACCAGTTGTTGACATTAGTAATTCGATGATGGCGTAGCAGAGACTCCTAATCTTTGTAGAAAAAGCCAGAGACTAAAATAGGGCTCTGTCATGTTTTCAAGGCATGTTTCACCTCATTGGCGTGACATGTGCCATGTTATACACTTACATATGCTGTTCATTTATTTATGTCTGTATTTTCTCTGGGGGGAGACTGTTGCATTAGGATTTATCTTTGTAATGCTGATTCCCCCAGAGGCATCAATGAATTCCTATCTTATCTTATTTATGACAGCGGATGATGGTTTACTGTAGTTCCGATTTAAGTGTCTTCCTCAAGGATCCTCTGCTGAGACTTTCAGTGTCAGCCCTCCGATGATACACCCTTAAGCACTACGCCCCCTGCTGACGCGTTGTGTTTTTTGCTCAGGTGGGTGGACATACCATGCTGCCCGTTCGCTGGATGCCCCCGGAGAGCATTATGTACAGGAAGTTCACCACAGAGAGCGACGTCTGGAGCTTCGGGGTCATCCTCTGGGAGATCTTCACCTACGGGAAACAGCCGTGGTTCCAGCTGTCCAACAACGAGGTGAGCCGTGAGTCGCTGCGTCGCTGGACAACCAGTTGAGTCCTCTGTGACTGGGACATTTTATACTCAACTGGTTGATTGAAACAAAACCTTGGACTGAATTTTTTCTCATTCTGGACCGGAACTACCTACCTCTGTGTGTGAGAATGCTAAATTTACAGATTTTTACCCATTGGTAAACATATACTGGCTAATGTGCTAATATCAGCTGCCTCCTTCGAGCCACACCACCCAATAGCTCATGCCATACTTGTAGGGTACCGGTGTGTTTTATCATAACCAAAAAAAATGAGCTTTGTAAATAATGTCCCCCCCCCCCCCCCCCCCCCAGATTTCCTTTGTTGACGACATTGGCAGATGGCGCTTAACAATTTCATCTGCCTGCTTTGAACCAGATACATGAAACCATATTGGTTGCTCATTTAAAGCATTATATTGAGGTTTGATCACACCGGGGAAAAATAACACTGAGGAAATAAGAGTTTGTAATGAATTAATTGCATTCAGCCCAAATATACCGGAATGCAATGTCCTTTGAACGTGGTCTTATCTCCAGGTTTCATTGGATTCATCCTCTGTGATGAATTAAGGCTCCTGTTCCCCACGTACCGCTTGAGTTCGGTTTCTATGGCGACTTCCTCTGCGTGTCAGCATGCTTTTCGGAATTTGTCTCTCTTTGTAGCCCGAGTCAGAAAACTGGCTGTGAAGAAGCGTGAGTTTAGGAGGGAGACTCTTTGATTGACAGCAGCCTGCCTCTCCTCTGAATTCTCCAGAGCTCATCCCGTCCATCCCATTGCTTGACAGGCAGCACTTAAAGATGGCGAATTGTTCTTTCCAGTATATTATTGGATCGGCCTTTTCTTGGTGTTTGACTGACAACAATACGCAGTAACTTTTCCATGGTTGTGAGAATGTCTTGGGTTGGCAAACAGAAAAACGTGACACAGAGACTTGGCAGTGAAGCACAGGTTTATCTCCAGTATTTTTTTCTGTTTGGGATTTGGATGAGGAGGGGGTAGGACCGTGCTGACGTCACATAAGTGGGAACAGCAGAATGAGAGCTGAGCTCATAGAGGAGGGGAAGACACGGCCTAGAAAGATGAGAGACTTGAGTGTCAAGGCCGAGCACGAAGGTGGGATTCAAACTGGAATCTGGCTTACTGGGCAGACCTTATACACCAGTTTGTACATGCAGCACTGACTGGGGGAGAGGCAAAAATAACCAGTTCAAATAACCTTCAGTTTCTCGACGATTAGCCCTCTGTTTTCATGGGCCCATGGAGTGCCCCTATTGGTCAAATGCAAGGCCCACAGACACCCGGCGCAGAACAGCACTCTGTCACGCTCAGCATTAACAATATCGCAGTCATGCGTTATCACCATGGAAACCCGGCAGCACCCTTTACATTAAGGCTTCCTGGACATTAAAACACTTTCTTTAATTTTTCATTCTTCTCATGACATCTCTGTGACATTTTAAACACAGCACACATCATTACATTATTTATAACACGCATATTACATTTAGAGGTACTATGAAACCATTTAAAATACCAGAAAATAAATTGTGATGTTTCTAAATGGTAACTGGATTGTAACAGTAATGGGTCTCCATTAAATATGACCATTCAGAATTTATGACGGAATTTCAATAAAAAGTAATGTAAATGTTTGGCCCGGGAGCTGCCCTTCGCAAGGCTGAATCCCACTGGCTGATGTAACTGCCCCTCAGCCAGCCTTGCCTCTTATAGGCTCCCTGCAGCAATGTTTCTGTGACAGAAGGCTGCAGTGAATCAAGCATGTTTCCCTAATGTCTTCAAATGTTAGGTTCTTGTTCTGAAATGGAGTTTATTCCATTCTGCTCCTGGCTGATCTATTCCTCTTTCACGCAAAACTCTGGTTCATCCAGTCTTTATGTTGCATGAAATGTATGAACTGTATGTCGGACAAGTAAAAATATGTCCGTGTCCTTGATTTGAGAGGAAGTTTATTCAAATGAGTGCTTGTTCCTTCGTTTACTAATTGTACAGGAATTGCTCAGGGACTAGGAACTATTAAATAATTAATTCATTGATCGAATAATTTAATATAAAGCTGTGCTGCTTATTCAAAAGGGCATAGCTAAGCCAATGAGAAGTAAAAGGTACGGTTTGTGGATGTAAGTTGGCTTCAGATGCACAGAGGATGTGAATTCACCAAATAACACGTTTATATGTATTTGTATAGGCCGTGTATGTAAGTACTTCAGATGCATTCAGCCAGTATGTTCAGAAAAGGAGTCATGAATGAACTGGCCATGCAGCTGAACACAAACCCCATACTGTTTCATTTGCCAGTCGACACTCACTCGCATCAGACACGCTCTCAGTGGCCTGTCTCCCTTTCCAGTACAAGAGAAAATAGACCACATAAATGAAAGTCAAATCAGTCACACATGCCAAGACACGTCCCAGAAAACCATTCCTGGCCAAATCATTTTGTGAACACGGTACAGATCTGTGCGGGAATACAAATGTAACGAGAACGGCTCGTCTTGCCCTAGAAAATAGTCAGGGGTCATAACTTTAATAAATCACCTCTGATTTTGATGTGGGCTACTGGGTTCCTCCATACCGTGGACTGTAATAAAAAAAAAAATTATTTGTTATCAGTATGGAGTCAGTACCGTCCGCCAGTGACTCGTTTTCTTTCTGAAATGCCTGTGTTTTGTTGCATCATTTCAGTGAAATGATTTCGGCTGAAATTGACATGCACGTGGTCTATGCCTCCTGCCAGTGGAGTGGGATAAAGACAGAGGTGCCAGCCGATTTAAATGCCTTTTCCTTTCTATAATTGCCCCTGGCCAGCCCCAGAGCTGCGTGTGCCTGTCTCTGCAGTTTACTGTAATGTCAGGCCGCGTTTTTATCTCAAACGGACCTTAGGAGTGGGTGTGCTGACGAGGACTCCTCCACATTGCTCGGAGGAGCCCGGACTTGGGAAAGTAAGCCCTCTGTCCTCCACATGCAGCGTATAAAGGAGCAGATGAGAGAGCAGATACCAGAGACCTTATCGGAGCTGTCGGCTGCCTGCTCTTTGGTGTCACTCAGGCCTGTCGGCTGTTTATTTTTACTTCTGAGAAAGAGGCGGCTTTGAGGGGGATGAGATGCTGCAGTCTGATGCGTGCCCCGCATTTTGCGGGAAAATATTCATGACTTGATTCAATTGTATTGAGGAATAAAAAAAAAAAACGTTTTCCTCTTTGTCACCAGGTTGTCAAATTTTTGACAGAAATATTTACTTTATAGTCACGGGGAGATAAGTCGTAAGGGGTGGTGATGCGTCTGTAGGGCCTGGAGGGTGACGTCCGTCAGGGCCGGCTCGGGTCACACGCCAGCGGCCATTGACCTTTGGCTCTCGGCTTCTCCGCAGGTCATTGAGTGCATCACGCAAGGCCGGGTCCTGGAAAGACCACGCATTTGCCCTAAGGAGGTCTACGACATCATGCTGGGATGCTGGCAGAGGGAGCCGCACCAGCGGCTGAGCATCAAGGACATTCAGAAGATCCTCTACGCCCTGGGGAAAACCGCACCGGTCTATCTCGACATCCTCGGCTAGTGGCGGCCGCCCCGGACTTGTCCCGTCCTCTTCTGCTGGACGGACGAACACGACCCAGGAAAAAAAAAAAAAAAAAAAAAACAAACCAAACAACACGTTCCACTGTTCCACTGTCAGACACCTTGGAGATGGGGAGGACCTAAGTGCCTGCTATGCCTTTCGATACACTGGATTAAAATCTTTAAAAAAAAAAAAAAGCACTTTTACATTTCGTTTGCTATAAAATGTACAGAGATGCACTGTATGACGCGAAAAGTCTTCGTCTTTTGTTAAAAACCTCCTTAAAAAGAGGAGCAAAGATCCCAGAGAAAAAAGAGGATTTCAATCATTTTTAGACTCTTGATTTCTTATATATTTTTTTGAAGGTGGGGGATCTGTGTCACGTTTGTTGACGGAGTGACCCGTCATTTCGGAGCTGATGGCTTGCCGACGCCGCCTCGGCCAGTGAGATGCGGACTTGCAGAAGAACAGCTCACTGCTGCCTCGCTGGACCGCATCGTATCTGAGATTCTGGAGGGATTTCTGCAAAGTGAAGAGGCCCTATGAAAGGACCACCGATTGAAACAAACAAGATAATTTAATAATTGAATGTACATAATGTAAATTTTCATAAGTGTCCAAAAAATTATGTTAACTTATTTTTGTTTCCGCTTAGTGCTTCTGTTCCTTGGTGTGCCGTTTTGGTGAGTTAATTCTATAAATGTTTTCAGAATACTCTATATTTTTTTTTTTCCTTTGGACAATGTCATAGAATGTACGTTGTATTTATTTTAGTGACGCGTCCCAGTTATTTTCTTTTTATCGCACAGTTGTTTTGAGGATTTGCAACCAGACCTGTGTCAGGCCCTGAGACGAAGACCCGTGAGAATCTGCAATCAGACTGTAGTGGATATAAGAGATTTAGCGTTTCAGATTTTCGCAATCTGTGTAGCGTAATCGGTAGGTATGGCGTCACACTCTGATGCTTGTTGGTGACCTTTTTCTCCTGTCTACGCAAGTTTGTGTCTTTCAGGATGTCCTTCACGTTGCTCAGAGTCACAAAACATGATAACATTATTAATATTTTATTTATAATCAGAAATCAGTGATGGATAATGGAAATTATGGTAATTTCCCAGTTTTCTTTATGTTGTAAAAATGGTAAAAGGCCAGGATGGCTAAGGTTTAGCTGTGTAAATAGTTTTTGATGCAAAATAATACCTACGGACACAAATTTCACGTGAGTTTTAGTCTCGCAAGACACGGATGTGACATCTGACACAGGTGAAAATTTATTTAGTGCCATTTATTTTATTTTCCTGCCCAGCGTGAGCTTGGTACATTGATGCAGGTTCAGGTAAAAGTACCTTTATCTTCTCATGTTCGCCTGTGTTTTATATTTTGAGCAAACGGTATCGTGTATCTCTCGTGGCCTTTCGACGATGAGGCGTTGAGATGCAAAGGAAAGGTCGCGTTAATTAATGCTGTATCATAACGACAAATTCCACAGCATTGTGTTAAAGTGTTTTTAGTTTTGCTGGCTTATTAAATAAATAAAATTACATTTAAATTTAAATTGGGGTTCGGTGACATTCCAATGGTACTACCCCCCCACCCCCCCACCCCCTGTAAGACAGAATTATGGAAATTTAGTCCAAAGTGACTTTCAAGCATCATGAATGAAACCACAAGGTTATATACAGGTTACACTCAGACTCATTAGCTCTTTAAAACTCTCAAAAAGTAATAATGTCAGATAATATAAAGTCCAACAAATGCAGCCAGTCCATTACCTTTCTTATGTTCGGTAGGCCGAAAAAATTCATCCAGCCTCTGGCTTTTCCTCCAGGAAGCATCAGGATGCAGGAAGTTGGTTTCTGGCTGTCTCTGTCTTACGCCTCACTCTCTGTATCCATCGAAATTCTCCCGTCGTCAGGTTTGCTTGGAAACACCGCAGTGATTGCTTGCTTATTGATCTTCTGTTCACCTGACTGCTTACCTGACTGTATGCCTAGCTGGTCACCCGACTCTGACCCTCATTTTCCCCTAATGTTTACATGACTGTTCATCTGGCCGCTAACCCAGCCGTTCAATTGGTCATTTACCTCCTTGCCTCATTGTTTGTTTGGTTTACCTCGTCTACTTGCGTCTGTCGGTGGCAGCTAAAATCCACCCAGATCGTGAATAATCTGCTTTAGCCAACGAACACTTCTGCATGCTTCAGCTAGAAGGCTGCCTTTAAGGGGAGGCCTGTTGTCTCGCATAGTGGCCCTGTAGGGAATGGCAATGTGGTTCCAGAGTTATTGTGGGGGGTCTTGCTCTGGGAAGAGAAGCAGCATATTGTTTTGGCTTGTAGGGGAATAGGGGCACTCGCACAAATGACCGATCCAGCCGTCCGTGCTGTAATGTTTGCACATTCACAGAGGGGATTAACTGGGTCCTCGCGCACATCTCTGGGCTTCCTGCTGTCTGCTCTGGCAACCATTTTTCCCCAACATTAGTGTCGGCTTCCTCCCGAAATTCCAGGTTCCTTTAAGCACTACAACTCCGAGGCAGCTGTCGTGTGACACTGAGGTTTGATGCCATATGAGACTCAAGTCATATCGCATAAGGGGAATCTGGCCACATTGTTCTCCATCCTCGAGGATGAGTACAGGTGAGTAGGTCCCTTATGAGTTGGGATCTCTTCTCCAAGTGCCACCTGAGTATCTACTATAATAATGTAAAAAAAAAATATATATATCTTTTTGAAATATTATTATAAGTGCCTCAAACTTCTGTCAGGCTGAGGCCGCAGTGGCTGGAACAGAATAAGGTCCTGCTCCTGGCTAAAGATCCCAAAATGCAGGTGGGGGTGCCCTTGAAATGGGGGACAGCATGAACTGTTTCCACTCCATTTGCCGTAGAGCTAATCAGCGGCCAACGAGCCATGCAGAGGAGGATAACACCAACGGCTGTAGCAGCGAAACTCGGTGTGCCTGCATGCAAACTGTACGTGCACTCTCAGACCAGCTGTGGGAGACAGAAGAGGAGGTATTATTAGCTACAGAAAGAGCAGCCGCTTAAGCGATGAGCAATGTGGGCGCAGGAACACAATGGCGGGCGTGGCGAGGTAGTACATCAAAAGGCTAATGGCTTTGCCCTCTGCGATTGGCTGAAAATGGACCAATAAATGGACTTTATAATATTCCTGTATCCCCCAAATACCCCGTTGTGTGATACCCAAGGTCAAATGGATGTGACTCCAAAAGAAGGTGAAACGAGGACAGGTTGAGACGTGATGACTTGTGCTATCACACAGAGGCGGACACTTTGGCTGTATCTAACGGGTACTGTGCCAGCTGCAGTAACTGTGCCAATCAGCTGGTTAAGAGCTTACTGTTAAATAGGGGGGGGGGGTAATTACAGCCGTATAAATGGTTACACGAAATTAACAGTTAGAAAGCAGCCTGTCACAGCTTCACCTCAGCTTCATTATTCTAAAACTCAGCTATACATTACTTATTACTAGCTATTATCTAAGGCAGTAGCTGGCATAATGTAGACAAAAGCTCCCCTAGTAGGACAAGAAAGGTACTGCAGGGTCTCCTGATGGGAAGAAGCCTTGCATTTCTGCTTTCTTGTTGGGTGGAGGAGTGTGGGGCAGGTGCAAACAGAAGCTGGAGAGAGGGGCGGGGATGATCGCAGCGGGGCCGTGCGCACGCAGGCTGCTCTCCTCCTGCCTGGTCCCCACACCTGCAGCTGTGATGGCGCCCTGCACGCCATCTGCTGTCAGCCAGGCTGACCCTGCTGCCTGGGGGTCTCCCGATAGCATCTCATCGAGATGCGAGACGGATCCCCCAGCCTCACCGGTCCCCGACCCCCCCGTCTCACTTAGTCTGACGGTTTTCCAGAAATCTGAGGGACACCTCACCTGCCGACCAGCAGGGTTGCGTGAAACGTGGCCGGCACGGGGCAGTCTCTGCTCTGCTTCTCTGTTCCTGGCCGCTTGGAGGTCCTTTTTGGTGGAGCTGCTGCCCATTCAGCGGGACACCTTTTACGGTCACTGCGGTTCCATCCCAAAATGTGTTCATGTTTATTTTAATGAAGAAATTTGTTCTGAGGGACACATCTGCGACTGTTGTTCATGTACACCTGTGTGCATATTTTTATATCCTCAAGGATATAAATATTGATTTAAAAAGCTGAAAGGACCACATTTACTAACAGGTGTCCCAAGGTTGAGTCCTCACTGAACGGGAGTGTGATGTTTCTTTGATCCAGTTTCTAACTACTGTAATTCAACTTTTGCCTAGATTAAGCTGCTCAATGATTCACACGTATTAGAGAGTTAAACTTAATTATTAATTGAGAACTTGCTGTCATTTATTAATTGTCTGTGCATCTGTCCATTTTCCCACTATGGCTTATGTTGGGTGGCAGGGAGCTTGGAATCTGTCCCAGGAAGCACAAGGCAGGGGTACACCATGGACAGGATGCCAGTCCGTTGCAGATTTAATATTTCTCATCTCTTGTGATCTTGTGATGATATATCTCCAAATGATTAGACGTGAACAATACATCAGTGCTCATTGTTTTAATTAACCAGTCGACATAGAATAACTGATAGTAATTTATTTTGGTTTGTTTGTTACAAAGCAAGTAAAAAATATACGAAGAATGATAAACCTTGATTATGAAACAAATTAAGCATTTTATTATAAGACCCATGGAGGAGCTGTTTTTAATGACACTAAGGCTACACAGTTTCGTGGAAAAACAGTGGGAGTGAGAATCAGTTTTTGGTTAAATAGGAATTTCTTCAGTAATTGGTTTGGTCCAAAAAAGTTCAGTTTCATAGCTGGCTATACACTATATTGCCAAAAGTATTGGGATGCCTGTCTTTACACACACATGAACACATGACATCCCATTTTTGATACGTAGGCTTTAATATGGAGCCCACCCTTTGTAGTTATAACAGCTTCAACTCTTCTGATAGGGCTTTCCACATGGTTTAGGAGCGCGTTTATGGGAATTTTTGACCATTCTTCCAGTAGAGCATTTGTGAGGACAGGCGGTGATGTTGGACGAGAAGGCCTGGCTCATAGTCTCCGCTCTAATTCATCCCCAAAGGTATTCTATCAGGTTGAGGTCAGGGCTCTGTGCAGGCCAGTCAAGTTCCTCCACACCAAACTCACTCATCCATGTCTTTATAGACCTTGCTTTGTGCACTGGTGCATAGTCATGTTGGAACAAGAAGGGGCCATCTCCAAACTGTTCCCACAATGTTTGGAGCAGGAAATTGTCCAAAATGGCTTTGTATGCTGCAGCATTAAGAGTTCCTTTCACTGGAACTAGCCCAACCCCTGAAATACAACCCCACACTACAATCCCCCCTCCACCAAACTTTACACTTCGCACAATGCAGTCAGGAAAGTACCGTTCTCCTGGCAACCGCCAAACCCAGACTCATCCATCGGATTGCCAGACAGAGAAGCGTGATTCGTCACTCTAGAAGACACGTCCAGTGTGCTTTATATGACTGCATCTGACACTTTGCATTGCACTTGGTGATGTAGAGCTCGGATGCAGTTGCTCAGCCATGGAAACCCATTCCATGAAGCTCTCTACGCACTGTGCTTGAGCTAATCTGAAGGCCACACGGAGTTTGGAAGTCTGAAGCTACTGACTCTGCAGAAAGTTGGCAGCTTATGCACACTGTGCGCCTCAGCATGCACTGTCCCCGCTTTGTGATTTTACACGGCCTACTACTTCGTGGCTGAGTTGCTGTTGTTCCCAATCGCTTCCACTTTGTTATAAAACCACTAACAGTTGATTGTAGAATATTTAGTGGCGAGGAAACTGCATGAATGGCCCTATTGCACAGTTGGCATCCTATCATGGTACCACACTTGAATTCACTGAGCTCCTCAAGGTGACCCATTCTTTCACAAATGTTTGTAGAAGCAGTCTGCATGGCTAGGTGCTTGATTTTATACACCTGTGGCCATGGAAGTGATTGGAACACCTGAATTCAATGATTTGGAGGGGTGTTCCAATACTTTTGGCAATATAGTGTATATTAATTTAACTTTAGCCCCACTGCAGGCTTCCTTTATTGCGAGTTCTGCTGAATTAACAGCCAGTAGTTCTTCGCTTTGGACACATTCCCGCTTTTCTGCAAGTTAGATCCTGTAAGTGGTCTCCAGCGCAACAGGACCTGCGTGCTAGGAAATTCTGCAAGGGCTACATCTGAGAATGCCAGTGTCTGAGATCCCAGCAAGCTGTGCTAATCCTACTAGCATCATGAAAACGTACAGGCCCATTCTGTGTCCTCCGTCTGTGCATTCAGACATGATCCATGTGCCGTAACGTGTAAACGCTTAACGACAAGCCGCACAAGACGGCAGCAAAGAGCCGACATGGTAAATTAAACTGTCAGGCTAGAAGGCCATTACTAAGATCCTATATGACCCGTTTGTCTGAAAGCTAATTTAAGGAGAACATATTTATGGTAGCTGGTACAGCCGCACAGTCTCGCCTATCATTACAGGGAAAAGCTCTGCAGAGTGACAAATTAAGAGGCAGCTTTTAATTAGGGGTTGCACTTCAGCCTGCCCTGTGAAGTGCAGGTAATCAGAGGTTGTCATGGAACTTATCCAGCCTGCCTTGAGTGGCAGAATAGAGAGAGTTCCGGATCATAAAGCAACGTATGGTAAAAAAAAAAAAGTACAGTAAAAATCTGGGAGGGCAGCAGGTGGTTGGCTTCAGGTCCCAAGAGGAGGCAGCTGTTGGACCCTTGAGCCGGAACTGAATTGGTTGTGAGTCACTTTGGCTAAATGTGTCAGCTTGGCGATGAAATGATACTGGCTTGCCTTTTCAGCCGTTCTTGTTTGTGTGGTCCATTTTTTATTATTTAAATGGAGGGAAACAGTCGAGAAGGAGGTATGCTGGTGCATTTCATATATCCTTTGTAAAACTAAGATTGGGAGAGCCAAAATCAAAGTGTCTTACAAAAATCATACATACTGATGCCTGTGGATTTGCAGGTGGTTGGTACCACGTTGCGCATGGGTTCCAGGCTGTGTTCCAAGATTAACTAACACCGGAAGGCTGGGTCGAACCCGCACCCAGGACGGTACAGCCCCCTCCTCACCACTATTCACTTGCAGACTGCTGGCAGCTGGTTGTCACGGTAACAGATTTCACGTTTTCCTAATGATAAAAGGGAGTATTCATGTAAGAACATATGTGCTCCTGTATCAGAGTCTGACGACCATGAGTAACCAGCGTTGTGTATAAATGTACCACTGAGTTTGGCCCGCTGAAACCCGAGAGGCACGGTTGTTTTATTCTTAATGCTGTCCACGAAGCTGTCTTTCACCCAACCCAGATTCGCTGTGGTCTGTACCCTGGGTAGTTCCTCACATTGACAGTGCCAGAATTGTTCTCACTGTGGATGTTTTGTGGTTTGCTGAGCGGTTAGCATGTCTGTGTGTGTGTGTGTGTGTGTGTGGGGTGGGGGGGGGGGGTGTCCCAGAGGATGAGCAACGAGGGCAGGGGAAGTAAATATATTTGCTCTGGCAGCATTTAGTGCCTTAAAGAGTCAGCAAATGAAGTGCCCTCAGTTTCTCCATTAGCAGCTGCGTGGCACAGTATTCCCCAGGAGGGGGCGGTGGCACCGCCAAGAGCCCTGATTAAAACAAACACAAGAGATCAAGAGCGCACTCGCCTGCTTAAAGGGCCAGTGTTGATTTATACTGATGGGGGCGGGGTTAGATTACTGCCCGTCATTTTGTTTGGCCTCCAATCTGAAAGGCCACAAAAGAGTATACGTCCAATATGTGGGAGATTCAAATAGCTCAGTGTCAATGTTAATGAATCTAATTGACTACAATTTCTACATATGTACACTGTATGGTATACAGCTCTTTATAGAATGGAATCGGGACAGTCGGGATGGCTTTTTTTTTTATAGGTGAAAATTCATCACCGTCTGATGAATGCCATCAATGACATTTTGCGTCCTGACAGCCAGACAGTGTGCCATACCCTGGGAATGTTTTCCCGGTCAGCTTGGAGGGTGGACATTTGAAAGACCAAAAGAGAGAAAAAAAATGCAGTGCAGTGGCTGTTTTTACATACCAATTTAAAATTTTGTGCCTGAGAAAGCTTTTTATTTTTTAATTTTGCTAGCAAAGCATCACAGACAGTCCATAACGGGGTGACCCGACACTGTTAATAATACATTTAACATTCCTGCGCGCTCAGCCCATGATCAGGCCTCACTGCTCAGCCTTTCATCTGCTGCAAGATCCAGAATCACTGGAAGCCCAGCTGGGAAGATTGGGCTTCGGTGAAGCCGGTGAAGAATAATGTAACAGTGCGGCACCGGGGAGCTTGGAGATAAAAACCAGCCCCGCGCTCCGCTTTCATCCGCCTGCAGAGGGCGTCGTTTTGGTGCCAGTCTCCACCACAGCGGTGTGTCCATCAGGCTGGTCACCTGCTGTGAAGCTCTTCAATCTGCCACCATTGGACAGGAAGATGACGAAGGTGCAGGAGAGCAGCAGAGCTCCGGGCCCCTGCCGTGGCCAGGCCCGAAATGCACTGCAAATGATAAATTTAACTTGGAGCTCCTTTAGGCAAACCAAATTATTTTTCATACATTATGCATTGGAGATATTAGTTCATATATCTTTACAAATGATAGATATAGTGGCATCTAACGTCAGCATCACATTAAATCTTCACAGTGTAAACAACTGAAGCTTGATTATCAGCCAAAAAATACATGGGAAGCATTTTCACAAACGCAAACTGATGTGTTACGTACCGAAACAGATGCCCTAGCCCACTTCTGTTCTTATCATTTATTTTGCTTTTCAACAGAAATGTGTGACAATAGTAAAATATGTAAAGACTAATGCCTAATTTTGAGATGCGTTTCCAAGTGAATGGACGTTTTATGTGTGGTAGGTGAAAATGTTTTCCACTTTTACTTCCATTGCGATGCACCTGAGTCGTCCATGACCGGAGCTTCGTTGGCGTCACTCAGTGACATACCCCCATCTGTGGGTGATAGCCTCTCTGCTTACTTTCCTTTATTTTTTGGTCCTTCAAATCGTGGGGACAGGAGGCTCCGGGAGATCTCTCAGCTGGCCTGAATTTCATTCATCTTTTATAATTCTATTACACTGACTTTTCCATCTATAACTGAAATGAAGCTGCTCTATATCTACCCTATGATAATTTATGTCGACTTATTCAATAAACACATTGAAATGCACGTTATCTTGACATCTTGTCACTGAGTTGACAGTCAATTTAATTATAGATCTTCATATTTTTAATCGCTTAGTCTTACACGGGTGGAACACAATGCACATACACAGCAGAATTCAAGTTCTGCTCAAAGCTCAAAGCCTCAAAGCCTGATCTAGTTTTAATAGCTTTAATAACGTTTTGCCCATGTGTCCACTGGATGCTGGTGTAAAAAAAAAAACAACATTAAATTCCTTCCAGAGATCTACCAGGTTCTCCTGCTGTGATCATGTGATCTTGTACAGAAATCATATTATTATAAGGTGTCCATGTACCAATGATGATGGATCCATTTTTTGATTATGATGATTATAATAATAATAATTATTATTATTATTGTTGTTATTATTATTATTGTTGTTGTTTTGGTTGTTAATGTTGATGATGTTGATATTATTACTATTTTTATTCTTCTATTCTTCTTGTTGCTGATTGATGATGATGATGATAACATTATTCCCCGTAATTCAGTTAATTTCCTAAGGCTTCCCACTGTTTGCCCACTGCTAATTTTTATCAGTAACACTAACTCTAACCCTGACTCTTTTAAGCACTGAAATGGGCATATGGCTGACTCTTGTCTTTGAGCAGAGCCTTCTGACTCTTTCCAGCCACCGCTGTCCCGGCCCTCTGACCCGACACGCCCGCGCGTGGAGCCCTCTTCTCTCTCCCACCGCTGTCCCGGCCCTCTGACCCGACACGCCCACGCGTGGAGCCCTCTTCTCTCTCCCACCAACGTCCCGGCCCTCTGGCCTTCTTCTCTCTCCCACTGCCAGCTGAGTGTTGGGGGGGGGGAGGGAGATGTAAAAGCTCCTGGACTGGCTCTCCATGACCTTCAGAGCTGTGTCACTGCACAGCCTTGAAGGGGAGATATTCAGCCTCACAAGCACAACAGGTTGGAAGTGATACAGGTAATGCTAGTAATCACTGCGGCCATTTATTAAAGCCTCAGAATCCACTCCTCAGCAAGGGCCAGGCTGGTGGGCCAGAAGCTATTAGTGTCTCTGGGCCTGTGGCTGCCTGATAACTTCCAGTAAAGCTGCTGAGGAGAGGATGACCCTACCCCGACAGCACAACGAATTTCACCGCCTCTGATGAACTCGCTGCCCCACAGACAAGGCCTGTGATTTATTCTCTGGGAAGCAGACAGGGGGCCATAAATGAGCCATTTTAGGGCCTGGAATAGCAGCACAGGTGCACACATACATGCACACACACACACAGATACACAATCATAATGGGCTCCTTCACACTCGGCCGTCAAAGAGATGTCCTCGTTTCTGGCTGTGTCATGTCACCGCGGTTAGATGGGACTGTCACAAGGTGCTCCGTGACATTCTCCCTGACCTCACAAGCACCTTCACTGGCCAGCGTCGTGGCCTGAAGGCGATAGGGGCAGCCGTGGTTGAGGACCCTGAAGGTGTCAGGTTCTAGCCCCACAAAGAATTCCTGCCTTCGACCCCCAAGCAACACTCTTAATTTGAGTTTCTCCAGTAAAATCCCAGTATATAGCAGTATACATCTTTTTTCATCAGGGAAACAATGGCATTTCTTCATGCACACACCCTCCTAACAAACCATTTCTGTTTTGTGTAGTAGATGTGTTCAGCATAATGTCCATTTCAGAATTTATTAGGCAATAAATGTTCAAATTAAATTCTGCTGTCAGAGACACTAGTAATTTGTCTTCCATGGGTGCTTTATTAATTTGTGGAATTTTGCTCAGATATGAGCTTTCAGCTTGATTGCTAAGATCCGGATGGACTTTAGAAGAGGCAACTTGCTTAGTCGTGAGGTACGAGAGGACAGCGGGCTCCTGACAGCAGCGATGACATCAGCAGGGTGCAGGCCGGTGCTCTGTTAATACCGGGCTGTTTGGTGACATTCGTTGTCTCTCTGTCACTGCTAACAGAACTGAATTAGTAGACAATTGTACAAAATCTGGACGTGGCCTTGGATCTGAGCACACAGCTTCACTCTCCAGATAAATCAATTCCCCAGCCACTGTTTTTACCCGGCGAATGTAGAATGCTGCTATCCTTGATGCATATTTTATGTGTATGATATTGGGCTTTTCTCAAATATTTATCAGGTGAAATAAACTTTTCTTGTGCGGTGACATTCCAGAGACACTAGCCTAGGTACTACTTGGGAATAAGCACTTTTTATAGAAATGAGACCATAAAATGCACATAAACAATGAGGCCTTGTAGCCCCTGCTTGCATTTTCCATCCATCCGTCCATCCATCCATCCATCCATCCATTTTGCACCTCTTATCTGGCTCTGTACCTATTTTTATCTTTTCCTTTTCCCTTGAAATACCCATCAAATCTTCCAGTTAAAAGATTTTTTCCCCCAGTAAACCTACAGCTGCAAAGTGGTTCATGTCTAACGATTATTTAGAGCTGCAAATTCTGTATAGAGGTCAGTTGTTAGCTGGGCCGTGCCGAGGGTTTTGGTTTACTTTGTGATGTCAGTGCGGGCGAGCGAGAACACCATCCCTGCTATAAAGCACTGATATATAAGCCGTCTGTATGAGCCTGCTCCCGTCGGGCACATTGATCACAGGGACACTGCAGGTACCTGGGGGAGGGGGGTCAATGTCAGCTTGGTGATGCTCGCATATGCACTGGTTTCCTGTGGGATTGGGCATCCTCTCTCCACATTGGAGCACTCTCATACTGGAATCCAGCACTTCCAGGGCAGACGTTATACTAAATTCAATATGTAATTTACATTTCAGACTCGATATTGACCCGAATGCAGAAAGCCATATCGTTCAGGCATTTTGAAAAGTGACAGGTAATCTGAAATTACAATTAAGGACAGAGGGCGTCTACTCCAGTGAGAGCACTCATTAGACCGCCATTAGACAGTTTAGCTACAAGATGTCACTCTGCAAAAATAACGCCCACATAAAGAAGGGCCCTGATATGCTGTCCACACGATGCCTGGAAAAGTGTTTTTTTCCCTCAGGCTGTTATCTGCTCTGTATGATTTAACTGATTATTAAGGATGTGGTTAAAGAGGATGGATGGATGGATGGATGGAAGGAATACAAGGCAGAATTCTCTGGTTCCTGCCCAAATGGGGCTAAAGAACAAGGTGAGTATCGACTGGTCCTTCCAGTTTTAGGCTATTTCTGTTGTTCAAGACACTGTACTAACGATTCAGAAAAACAACTGTGCTCTAGGTGGGACTTCACTGATTAAATACCTGAACTCTGTCACCTTAGTTAAATGCCCTGATTAAAAATCTCTTTAAAGGAAGCAATGTAATGAGAGTAAGACATCATGCAGAGTGATGCTGGCACGACGAGGGAATGAAGAACAGGCCAGGTCATATCCGGTCAAGATGAGCACTGCGCTTGATGGGCCTTCTTAATGATCAGCTTCTGATGACAGTCAGCTTCAATCAACTTCTGATAACAGCACCCAAGGTTTATGTTCAGCCTCACATGGCTTTGATTTCTTCTTCTTGATTCGGTCAAACTAAACAAACACGCTGTACATTGATGTCCCCATTTTGAATTATTCAGCTGCAGTTTGGGGGATATCTCCGTATGTAAAGACTCATGAATCATTTTGAAGAAGATGGAATGAGAAGAGAATCTCATGGCTGTCCGATCAATATCTGCTTTAAAAAAAATTGCTTATTTATGTGAATAAACGCAACTGGAGCATCAATATTGTAAATCTGGGTATACTTTTATTTCAGATTGATCTTCTATAGTCCAGCATCTGTGCATGTATTTGCTGATATTTTAATCAGGAGACACCTGATTTAGCAAATGTATGGCCGGGACTGGTTTAAATACAAATAATGATGAAGCTTTTGAGAAGATCACAGGTTGTATGATTTATATACTGTGAGGACTGGGAAGCGAAACAGGAAGCAGCCCAGAGGAGATGGAATCCCTTAAGTAACTGAGCAGATTTTTTTCAGATGTCCAGCTCTCTGGCGGGACTCTGAAGACCCACAGCAAGCATCCATCTGGTGTTGGAGGGAACGTTTTAACCTTGACGTTTGGTACACTTCCAGAATGCTATTGTAAAACCTGCCACATACACCATCACCCCCCCCCCCCCCCCCCCCCCCCCCCCCCCCCCCCCCCCCCCCCCCACCC
>JAODKL010000009.1:4950716-4988981 GCA_026780765.1 Petrocephalus schoutedeni | reverse complement strand
ACTGCTCCTGTCAGACAGAATTCACAACTTCACTTTGCAAGGACAGGCATTTCACACTCTCTCTTTGTTTGTACACTGGCACTCTTCTCCTGACAGGAAGGGCTAAGGAGTGTAAAGATAAAATATTCTAAGAGTAATTAAATAGTCAAATATTGAGCAGTCAATTAAATATTTAACAACATTGCTCAGCTTTAACAAAAAGAAAAAAAGAAAAGACAATTGAAACGTTTTTCATTATTTAGTGAGTAAAAAATAAGAAAAATGCCTTTTTCATTCAGTCCAGGAAATGAGCAGAACAATTACACTGCGTGTTCATCAGAAGTTCCCAAACTGGCAGACGGATTTCTTTCCCTAACAAGCTTTTAGTTGATCAGGGTACCACGCGTAGGTGTGACTGGATGCCGAGGGGGGGGAGGGGTGGGGGGGGCTGTAGAATAATAAACCCAGAAACTAAAACATGCACGCATAGAATCATTTCCCAAACCCAGTTCCTTGTGCATTAAAGCCTGGATCAGTTCCTCCCATATGAAACATGCAGAGTTTTTGCACATTCTGCTTACATCTCTCCTTAATCCCTCCTTCCATAACTGGGGGGCTCTAATTGGCACGGTGTCTCGTGGCATTGCGTAACACCTAAGGGCACACGGCTGTCTGCCGCCTGTCTACTTGACATATTGTTAATGTCAAGCTGTCAGACATTTGTTTATTTGCTTATGAATTTATTTTTATATTCATTCAGCATGTCATCTGCCACTACGGGACAACGACCGCAGAGGCTTCAGCGAGTCTGGGGTCCGGTTTTGTCAGCTTGTGAATTCCAGTGCCTTGCTGGTGTGTCTGCATTCCGGCATGTTCTTTAATTGTTTTTCACATACTTCACATACGTCCGTTAAGTGGGTGGAATAAATAAAATGGCAAGCATGCTCCCTCTGTCCATGCAAGTCACTGTTCTGGATAAACATTATGCCTTGAACAAATCAGACTCACCAAGTCGCTATGGTTGGAAACGAGATCCTCCAGCAAAGTGGTCCAGGGCCTCAGGAAGTGCTCCCAGCTGCCCATCTGGCCTGCTGTCTTTCCTGAAGAACATCGTCCCATGACTGCAAATGCTACAAAAAGCCTCAGAGCATCTTAATGTTGACCCTTTTTAAAAATGGGCAGTGTGCCCACCTTTGGCCTTCATTGATGAAAGAGCCCTGCTAATTTGTGGATGGTAGCCAATCTTAGCCTGATTCAGTGCTCCAGTTCATCTGAGGGATGATCCGTTGAGTTTGGGATTACAGATAAATGTTGTCTGCAGTGGAAGCTATTGTTTTTTAATCTTATGCCCCACAAATCAAAATATTACCACAGTGTTTCTACAAGAGCAGGTCTCCTGTGCTTCAAAAGCTGATTTTGGCAACACTTTAGTTATATATAATGATAATAATGATATATAATCTAGAAATTGTCATATACATATTCATTATAGATACCTTCATACTGCATTATAATGGTCAGTATAAAAATTAAGAAAGCATTTCAGCATCTTCTACTGACAGTCGTAAGGAATTATAAGGTTGATTAAAATACTTCATAAGCTCCAATGAAGTACTCATCAACAATGCATTATAATGGTCAGCATAAAAATTAAGGATGCTTTGTACTGCATTATGACAGTATCTATAGTGCATTATAGATGAGAGCTTCATAAAGCATTCATCATGCATAATAAACATAGCTATAATGTGATATACCTTTTTCTAAGTTATTTTGGCCATGTTTATGTCAGGATCCGGGCTGATGATAATCAAATAACTGGCATCAGCAGTAGCCCTTGTAGCGTGGATAGTAGTCCAAACGTGGAGAACAAGCGGCAACAAAGCATCTAGTGCTCCAGTTGTTGGTTGGTCCGCTCCGTCTGACCATTGGTTTGAGGGTGATAACCGGAAGAAATACTGTATGTGGAGTTGATCAGATGGCAGAAGGCCTTCCAAAATCTGGCGGTGAATTGAGGCTCTGTCCGAGACGATGTCCTTGGGGAACCCAAGCAAGTGGACTACGTGCTGTAATATCAGCTCAATTGTGGTTTTGGCTGATGAGAATCCAGCCAGTGCTACCTGATGTACAGCCTTGGAGAAGTCATCAGTGATGGTAAGTATAGTGTTCTTCCCCTCCGACTCCGGCACGCCAGTGATGAAGTCCAGTATGATGTGTGACCAGGGCTGACAGGGAACCAGGAAAGATTGAAGTTCCCCCAGGGATGGTTGGCTGTTGGTCTTGGCCCTGGCACACACTGGACAGGCCCGGACGAACTCTCAGACGTCACGGGCCATGGAAGGTCACCAGAAGGCGTGTTGGAAGTACTGCAGAGTTCTTCTGGTACCGGGGTGGCCCGCCAGAGCAGAGGAGTGTGCCCAGGAAAGCATGTCCGGCCAGATGGAAGTGGGGGCATGGAGTTGTCCGGGCGGTGTACCTGCCAGAGCGGGCTCCAAGGTCTGTGCCTGGCGTACCCTGGTTTCCAGGTCCCACGGGAGAGGTGCGATGATCAGAGTGGTGGATACAACAGGTGCGGAGTCCATCCAGGGAGCGTCGGCTTCATGCAGGTGGGAGAGTGCATCAGCCTTGGTGTTCTTGGACCCCGGGCAGTATGAGATGACATAGTCTTTGAAATGCATTGATGGCATCTGGGGTGAGGTGAAAATGATGAGGAGAAGGAAGGGTCAGGGTGGCGAGTGGTGCTGCAACTGTACTGAAGCCCAATGACCCAGTATGTCCTGCAGTACATCATTGATGAATTGCTGGAAGGCTGCGGGGGCATTGCACAGGCCGAAGGGCATCACCAGGCTCTCTGAGTGACCAGTGGCAGTGATGAATGCCGTCTTCCACTCATCGCCCTCCCTGATGCCCACCAAGTTGTAGGCACTCCAGAAGTCCAACTTGGTGAAGTGGGTGGTGCCAGAGAGGGCATCCAGGGTGGTGTTGGTCAGGGGAAGTGGGTGACGATTCTTGATAGTGATGTTGTTGACCCACCGACAGTCAATGCAGGGCCAGAGACCACTGTCCTTCTTCTTTACAAAGAAGAACCCCGCGGCAGCTGGTGAGGCGGAGGGCCTGATGGTACCCTAGCAGAGAGCGTCGGTGACATACTCCTCCATTGCTTTGGTCTCTGAGGTGGAAAGAGAGAAAAGCCTGCTGCAGGGTGGTACCGCACCTGGCCGAAGGTCAATGGCTAGGTCATAGGGCTGGTGAGGAGGTAGTTTCACTGCCCTTTTCCTGCAGAAGACCTCCTCCAGGTTGCAGTACGGCTGGAGGATGGCCTCTGGATCGATGTTGGGGGCCTCAGACTCCCTAAAGCATGTCCCCGCCATTACCTGTAGGCATAGTTCAGAGCAAGTCGGCCCCTATTGAAGAATCCGTTACCAGTTCCAGGAGATGAGGGGGTCGTGCTGAAGAAGCCACAGGTGCTCGATGATGATGGGAGGTGACAGAATGGTTTTGACCAGGAACTGGATGCATTCGTGGTGGTGCTCGATGCTGAGGGAGATGGGTTGAGTCTGATGAGTGATGGGACAGGTGGTGAGGGGCTGACCATCGACAGCGGCGATCTGAATCGGCTGGGAAAGCTCAAGCTTCACCCCCAGTTGTTTGGCATAAGTCTGGTCAATAAAGTCCCCTGCAGCCCCTGAATTAATACGAGCCGAGGTTCTGACCCGTTTGTGGGTCAACTGGAGGTGTACCTGGATCATGAAGCAGGAAATGGCCGTGGAGGTGGAGAAGAGAGATAAGGGGCCCGGTGAACTCTTCTCGGGACTCACTGGGTCTGGCCGTTTCCCGGGCAGAGAGGGCAGATGGCGCAGTGGTGATTGGGAGAGGCACAGTAGGCGCAGAGGCCTTCCCTATAGCGTCTCTCCCTCTCCGCAGTGATCAGGGAGGCGTGCCCTAATTGCATGGGTTCCCCTGCTCCTTAGTGATCCACAGTTTGAGGTGGAGAGACATATTTTTTCTGTGTTTTTGATGTTTCAAAGCCCAATTTTAGGGAAAAAGCATTATTGCGGTAAAAATATTGACTAATTACAGTATGCTACCCCATACTGATCACTTTAAAACTCCTGGGTAGGCTAGGCCATGTCTCAACTCAGACTTGGCTCCAGCTCTCCATAACAGGGAGGGCCAGGAAGATTTTTTGGGGGGGACAATTACATATAAAAAATACACTTCTCCTTCTTGGCTGGGTGGGCCAGCCTTGTGATTGGGGGTTCCAGTTACTATACTGTACTATACTGCATGGAATATTAGCCAAATAATTCACAGCAAAACCCAAACTGCTATATGCCTGAGTCTTAATGATGCCGGGTTATCAGGAAGCATTTCAAAGGTATGTTCAGTTTTTTTAAGACAGAGATATCTATCATTATGATCTATCTGATGGGCAGCCTTCCTGGGGATTAGACAAACTTAAAAAAGACCCAGTAAAGTACAGTATAAACATAGCCACAGGGGATCATGGATATGTAACTCTTCCTTTCTTCCATGCAACACCACGGGCAGCCTCTATCTGCTATGTTGTCATGCCTTTATTATTTAATTTATTACAGTTTGACTAAAAAAAAATAATTAGCTGTTGAGTTTGATACTTTTAGGAAATTAACAGCTTCAGTGAGTGCACAGAGAAAACACATGTTTGTGTACAGTATGTTAAACCTTTTAGTAGAGCTCAGTGACCCAACATTAGATTGCCGTGAGGGTGATAGCGCCCTCTGGAGTATCGGCAGGAGATCTGATGTCCCTGAGATGGACACCCAGGTCATTAGTTCAGCTGACTGACCGTGTGTCCTGATAAACTGTTCAAATGGCTACTTTGCTGGTTGGATTGAAAGCTGGTGCCTTACATCTCAGATTTACGCATACACATATGTTCAGGGAAAAATGAGGGGTTCTACCAAATGCACAGGATGCAAAGGAAAAAATATATCATTTCTAGAAGTACATATGTGACAAACGGTATCCTCTACCCAACAATGATTTGCGGGTCGTATGGGGAATGAGACCCTCTTTACATAAACAGCCGATTGGAACCCAGGGCGCAATCTAGGGAAAAGCAAACTAAGCTGCCAAGGGCCCGATTGGCACAAGAGGGACCAGACAAAGTCATGAACATATATTATACAAATATTATAATTTATATGTATAAAATGTATAAACTAGAATTTCTGCAGGTAGAAACATGGCCAGCTCCAGCTATAGGCAAAACTGACAGTTACCTAGGACTTCCGAATTGCCTGTTTTTGATCATCGGTCTCCTTGGTGGGGGTACCTCCCAAGTAAAGCTTTGCCTAGGACCTCTGAAAAGGCCGATCCAGCCCTGCATGCAAGCACACATCTCTGTATAAATGTCTGTGTCTTCATGTGCCAGATTGTCGCTGGTAATAAATATATATCACTGATTGAGAACGTGGAAGTCTTTCGTATAAGTAAAGTACAGAATGTGAATAGAATGTGCAATGAATGGCCCACCTTTTTTAGTCCATAATGTGTATGGCACTGAAAAATGAAAATGAAAAAAAAAACACACACACACAAGTGGGAAAGTGTATTCTTTATGAGGAGTTAGCAGATTGCTTTCTATAATTCTTTATGAACTGAATGAATTTTTATGACTTTATGTGAGGGGAGATGATCGCCCGCTGATCCCAGGATTATGTAGGCTTGCATATCCTTTATTGTTTAAGTATTGTTTAAATAACTGAGATATGGCAGTATGATTAACAGGGTTAGGAGAATCTCTTTATTCCCTGAGGGAATTCACCTGTGAGGTATTGGTCTAATTAAAAGATGGGGAGGTCTTCCTCATCCATGATTCTGCTCAGGGTACAGAACGGGGCACTTTTATTGTACATATAAAGCAGTTTGTTTAAAGGTAAGATTATAAAGGATCCAGCAGGAAGCCCTAAATGACAGAATTTTGGGAAGAACTCAAGTCTGCATTGTAGGCTTGGGGCAGCTCTACTCCTCAAACCCGGACCAAAAAAGACACACATGCTCATACATTTTTTTAAACGATGACACCCGGGTCCTTCTATTGTGACTGAGGACATGAACATTCCAGCGTGCGGCAAAGTCAGGAGACGAGTGCCCGTGTTCACTTTAGGGACGCTGCATCGTAGGTCACATGTGCAGACCACATTCTGCTCCCCCATCCCATGGCCAGTGCATGTCTCTGTTTATCCATGATCCCCATTCACAGCTTCTTGTTCTCCTATTCCATCCCCTCTGCTGTGATCTCCTGGTATCTCACCATTCTGGCCCCTGCAGGCAATAGGGGACAGCACATGACCTTGGGTCTTAATTAAAGCAGATCTGAAGATCTTCTGTGCCTCCTCCTTCTCGCCTTCATCGTGCTTTTGATCTCAAAGAGTCTTTATCCCAGCTGTCATCGCCGCGTCTAAATAAGAGCGAGCGGACTGAAACTGCAACATCTCGGAAGGCCGTCGCAAGGCTTTATGTGAAGGCTGTCACCTCGGCTGTAAAAAGCACAGCCCATTACATTTCATTTTCTTTAAATCAACTGAAAATGCCCAGTCAAATCCTTGACAGCACATATGTTTGTGATGTGCTATTTTCCCGACTTACACATCACTTTAGACAAAAGCAGCTGCCAAATAAAAGTGAATGTGAAATTATTTTACTTCAAAAACTCTCTGGCTGTAAGGTTTTCATGAAAAGATATTCATACTCCCAAATTTCCTATTTTTGAGAATATTTGAATTCCATTAGTGATTCTGATGAATTTGGGATGTCACGTGAGCTGCATCTGACACATTATGTTTTGTTGCATTTCTGTAAGATCAGATCGTGACTGGCATTATTTAATTTGTTAATTTGTCACTGGAGTAGAGCCTCATCATGTCAAATGAGAGCCGGTTGGAGCTTTTGTTATGTTTATAGAAATGTTGGAATGATTATGGCCTGTTGGCTGCCAGCACTGATAAGGCTCATTGCTGAGGGTAACAACATCACTTAATGAGGCCATGAGTGGGTGTGGTCTAGAGCTTGTCCTGCTAATGTCTGACATTTATGATGTCATGACACACATTGTGTGCACTGAGTAGCTGATTTATTTGCATTTGGGTGCTAATTTAACTCTTAAGTTATATTTGTTATCTTAAGTTATATTAAATCAATAGGTTGGAAGTGACGTTAAAATGGAAAATAAAAAAAAGACCAACATCTGTTGGCAGTGCGAAACATGTAGTGATGGGGATACATTCTGAGAAATGCATAATTAGGCGATTTCGTCATTGTGCAAATACCATAGAATGTATTTACGAAAACCTAGATGGTATAGCCGACTACATACCTAGGCATCATGGTGTAGCCTGACTAACCATTAGAAGTAGAGAATCATAAATACATAAACCAGTAACATAATTGTTTATCTTTATCAAGTATTATGTACCATACAAAATTGTATGTGCTGTACATGGCAGAGTAGTGGCTTTGTTTACATTAGCATCACCACAAACACATGAGTAACGCGTCGTGCTATGGCGTTACAATGGTTACTACGTCACTACCTGAGTTTTCAGGTCCGTTATAACCTTGTGGGACCACCGTTATATATGCGGCCCATCAATGACCAAAATGCCGTTACGTGGCACATGATTGTAGATGTTATTTATTAATTTGCATACTGCTTCATTTTTACATGAGGTAAGTACAGTGGGTAGGGGAACAATAGGACCCTGGGTGCTATGGCTGCAACAAATAATAGATGACGTTAAAAATAATTGGCATTAAAAATAGTTGACAATGATTGATCATTGATTGCTTGCTTTTTTACAGTTTGTTGAGTAAACTGCATATAATGACACCACCACCTAGCAACTTTAACGTTGGTGTGTTAAGTACAATCATTAGAAAGCTAAATATGGTGGAGACAATGGGTTCATCTGAAGAGGTGTGACGCAAGTCAAATAAATAAATCACTTTAATCTTGCATCGTCTAAGAGGTCAGTGTACTGCAACATCTGCTAAACCAATATATTAGATGTAGATTCTCTTAGGGCTGTAATTATACACATATTCACCATTTGCTGTTCATTTCTGTCAAATTTCAGCTTGGTATGCACAATGAAATGAATGAACCCTTATAAAAATGCCCTATGCTAAACATGTGGTATTCCTGCAATAGTTAAGAAATACTACATAAATATTATATCTTACCACAATGTCATCAGAATTCTACACCACGTCTTGAATACCATAGGTGTGTCATGTATACTACAGTCATGTGTGGTGTCATTATTTATTTAACAAAAATTAAGACAAAATGGAGAAGCCTTTTGTGAAAGAATAAGTACACCCCCTGATTCAATAGCTTATAGCAGCAATAACATGAATTAATCATTTTCTGTATGACTTTATCAGTCTCTCACATCGTTGTGGTTGAATTCTGGCCCACTCATCTTTACTGCACTCTCTTAAGCGCTCTTAAGGTCCTGCCACAGCATTTCAGTCGGGTTGAGGTCTGGACTTTGACTGGGCCATTGCAACAAATTGATTATTTTCTTTTTGAGCCACTCTGTTGTAGATTTGCTGATGTGCTTGGGATCATTGTCCAGTTGCATGACCCAATTTCGGCCAAGCTTTAGTTATCAGACAGCCTCACATTTGACTCTACAATACTATTGTATACAGAGGAGTTCATGGATGACTCAATGACTGCATGGTGCCCAGGACCTGCGGCTGCAAAACAAGCCCAAATCGTTACCCCTCCACCGCCATGGTTGACAGTTGGTATGGGGTATTTGTGCTGATATGCTGTGTTTGGTTTTTGCCAAATCTGGCGCTGTGCATTATGGCCAAACATCTCCACTTTGGTCTCGTCTGTCCAAAGGATATTGTTGCAGAAGTCTTGTGGTTTGTTCAGATGCAACTTTATAAACCCAAGCTGTGCTGCCATGTATTTTTTTTTAGAGAGAAGAGGTTTTCTCTTGGCAACCTTTTCAAACAAGCCATTCTTGTTCAGTCTTTTTGTAATTGTACTGTCAGGAGCTTTAACATTCACCGTGCTAGATGTAGCTCTTGGGTTCTTTACAATTTCTCTGAGCGTTGCATGGTCTGACCTTGGGGTGAATTTGCTGGGATGTCCACTCCTGGGAAGATTGGCAAATGTCTTGAATCTTTTCCAATTGTGAAAAAATCTTTCTCTCTGTAGAATGATGGACTTCAAATTGTTTGTAAATGGCCTTAGATTGATTTCCCAGATTGATGGGCAGCAACAATTGCTTCTCTAAGATCATTGCCAATGTCTTTCCTCCTTGGCATTGTGTTAACACACACCTGAATCCTCCAGGCCAACAAACTGCCAAAACTTCTGCTTTTATAGAGGCAATCACACTTGCTGAAGATCATTTCATCAAGTGCATTTGATTAGCAGAACATGGCTGCTACTTACCCCCTTAATTACTAAGGAAGCAGAATTTTTCACACACTGCTTCAGCATTTTGGCTTAGTTTCTGTTAAATAATTAATGACACAGTGCAATACATCATCAATACATGTTCATATGAGGACATTTTTGCATTTCGTGACACGGGAGAAACCTAAATTCAGAAGTACGTTACACACGGAACACGTCTTGTTAATTGTGGCTGTGTGTTTGTTAAAACTAGAGCAGGACAACCCAAACACTCTCCTGTGTCACTTAGATTAGGAGTTTGGGGACAATAAGTTACACCAGAGAGAGAGAATGTTCGATAAGACCAGGACTGTCTTTCAGCTCTCAAACTCATCCAGCTCATCTGAGACGGGCGTGTGTACAACCAGAGCAAAGCAGAAGCAGCCTCTGTGAGTTAGTCTTGCCTCTGTGAGTTAGTCTTGCCTCTGTGAGTTAGTCTTGCCTCTGTGAGTTAGTCTCCCTGTGGCATAAGGTGTTTTCCCGGGAAATTCAGAGCACGAAAAAAAAATAAACGATTACTGCTTGAGTGTTTATCACTATTGATATATGACCATACCCAGCAGGAGATTTAGATGGGATTTCGCTCCTTATGATTATTACAATGCCCTCTTGTTTTTGAATTTTTATTTATTTGACATATTTATTTTTAGTGTGCGAATGAGCATCTGTTTTTGTTGTTTCGACACATTGTCTGGTTTATAACCATTTCTAATTGTTTTTGTAGTTTTAATAATAATTAAATAATAAACAAAATCTGTCTCCCTGCTGTATCAAAATTTAATTGAACCGTGAATTCAAACCCAAGGTGTACTCTGAACCATAGCTTTTGAACAGGAATGCGTGAACCGTCACTTCCCTACATTCTCTCTACTGTGTACAGTTTTAAGTACTACTGAGACTTGATGTTTTTTATAATCAAGAATTTGCAGTTTTTTTTAAACCGAGTGTTTTAGCCCAACTAATATATTAGTTGACTGCCTGGTCACATGATTAAACAATTACAAAATGAATAGCTTTTTGCAGCCCTAATGAATTCCCTGGCGTATTAAGGGGGCCCAGCACTCAACAAGGGCCCCCAAATACGTAAACGTATATGTAAAATCAGGACCCCCCCCCGCCCCAGGGGTGATGTGCATGATCCTGTAACACACCCTAGTCCAGAAGTAGAAATTTCAGGTCCAGAAAGTACAAATCCAGGCCGAGGTTTTGTTTCAACCAACCAGTTGAGTACGCTGACTCTGGCTCTTTATACTCAATCATGTGACCAGGCTGTCAACTAATTGATTAGCTGGGCCAAAACACTGGGTTTAAAGAAAAGTGCAAATGCCTGATTTACAAGAAAAAACACCAAGTCTCAGTTGTAATTAAAACTTTACACAGTAGAGCGAATCTAGGGGAGTAACACGGAGCAACAGTTCACGAAAGTCATGGTTCAGAACACACCTTGGATTTGGAGTTATACTTTCTGGACCTGAACTTTCCACCTCTGTTCTGCTCCATGTCCAGTTTTACCCCCTTAATCTGCTAGCGCATCCATGCCCCTACTGGCCCACTGCCTGCTTATCTGCTGTAGAAACTGGCGTACTGAGTTTCTTCAGAGTAACTTCAGTAGGGGGGCCCAAGGTGACATTTTGTCAGGGGGCCTGACAGTGAATCTCTGGAAACATGGTGTGTACATTCTGGCGATTAAAACAAGGGCTCTATAAAACAATCATCTTTATCCTGACATTAACCTCAATTATAACAGGTGTCGACTGTCTTGCTTGCAGGGCGATTGAACGAAGATTCAATAATATAGGCCACGACTGCCTGCCACTACCAAGCACCCCCACAAAACCGCTCCAGGAGAGAGAACTTTATAAATGGCACGACCCTACCAGGCGTGACGAGAATCTTCAAAGCTGAAGAGAAACGTGAAATGACATTAGAAAGCTGAGCAGTTTTTTCTATGCCTTCCAGACTGGCTTTAATTAGGACTTCATGCCCACTGTCAACTGAAGATTGATAGCAGTAACTGACCGTCCTCTCATTCAGTGCCTGTATCGCTTCTGTCGTCTACTGTAATTAACCTTCTTGTGGGTCACATATTGGTTGTGTTCCTCAGTTATGGAACTTATGTGTAATTTATGCATGAATGAGGCTAAGAGAGAGATGCATTTACCTAATTATTGTAAATATAATTATCTAGATATAAGATTGCCGAGGTTTATACTTGCAAAGCAGTGGATTAGTGATTCATTCAGCTGCAGTTTCCTGTTGCCAAGCTCTCTGAGTGTGAGCACGGTCCTACCAATCAGAACCATATGTCTGTTAGAGCAGGGCCCATCACGCTGGAATCACCATGGCTCGAAAGGCTGACCTTTACCCGTGGTGACAGAAGACTGTTTTCAGGTCGGAGGTGGGTCCGTGAATTCACACCAAACATGCTGTGTAGCTGCCCCCTAACCCGCGTGTCAGAGTGGACCGGTTCTGTCAGCGAGGTTTAGCATCCGGTCAGACAGGAAGCCTTGCTAAGCCTCAGTGTGCCCAGGCTGTACAAAGGGGCTCACGCATGACCGGCTGGCTGTAGATAAAACGTGTATAGCTGGGCTGCAGTCTTTCAAAGACAGCCATGCATGACAGCGTCATTGTGTTCCTTTAAATACAGGCCGGGAAACGGCATGTCCCATGGGTGCAGAATGACAGGAGGCCTTGGGAATTAACAGCATCACAGAGCTGGATTTGGTGCCTGAACCTCCACACCCAACAATGGTATACACCGGTCAGTTCATTCTATTTAAGTCTCATAGCCCTGTACTTAACCCTTGCTGTCTCGGTTTGCCAATTTGTAGCTACTGTGTATGCACTATTCTGTAAGTTGTGACATGTTTAATTGAGGCTCCACATCCTTTTTATTTGTTACACGTGGTTCTGGACGCACACGGGTCGATCCCTCTGAATTCCTGCTAATGGATGGGGTGCGTATAATAATGCTTAACGTGACATCATTAAAACATTAATGAGTAAGGCTTGCAAAGCTAGAGGCATGGTGGTACAGTGGTTAACACTGTTGTCTTGCACTTCGGGGGCCAGGGTTGGAGTCACCGCTCCATGTATGTGGAGTTTGCATGTTCTCCTGTGTCATTGTGGTGGTTCCTTTGTGGACTCTGGTTTCCCTCCGCGGTCCAAAAACATGCTGAGCTTAATCTGAGTTGCCAAATTGTGCAAGTGTGACTGAATGGCGTGTGAGTGTGCCCTGTGATGGGCTGGTGCCCCATCCTGGGTTGTTCTCTGCCTTGGACCCCCCCATGATCCTGAGTAAGACAAGCAGTTACAGAAAATGATGGCTGGATGGATTTTTAAATCCGACCTTCAGGGGATGATGATAAACAAACCAAAACCGTTCATCTCTTTCTCTCTTCTCTTATCCTCTCACACGCGGCTCATTTTGAATAAACCCTTCTTTATCCTCAGCATCGCTCTCGCCTCCTCGCAAACCGCATTTGCACCTGTAATGCATTTCCTCATTTCACAACCAGCAAGCTAATCGTACCCATTAGAAATCCTACCGAGTATCTTAGGGGCCTTCCGTAAAGAGGCACCACCAGGAGGATCTGACAAATTGGACTTCTCGCAAACTGGAAGCCCATTTATGGACTTTTTATGTTTATTTAAAAATGTTTCAAAATTGCATTATGTAGTTTGATCTTTTTTTTTTTTTAACAAAAAAACCTTTTCTTTCTTGATCTCAGGTTTACAAAGAGAAATCCTATAATTATATGTGGATTGAGGTACCTGGTAGTGAAAAGGAGTCAGATTATAGAGAAAGATGAACATGACAGAAAATTGGGAAATGATTATAAATAAATACTGTGCTTCTTTCGGTGGGTCTGGTACCTACCGTCATTTTCAGCTCCTGAAGCATACAGACCTTAATTTAATTTCATGTTTCACTGGCTGTATGGTGCAGCAGATGAAATGGGCTCGCTCGCTCCCTCTCCATCTCCTCGTTCCCGTGCCCTCCCTCCCTGCATTTTGCTAGTTTTCTGGCCTGCACCTATGCGCCGGGCCCCCTTTTAGCGATAAAGAAGGCATTACACCCCACTGCTAAAGCGAGGAAGGGGACTGAGTTGGCACCAGGGATGTAATGAGATGGAAAAGGAAGAGTTTGAGGAGAAACCGGGACCGGGTCTGGAGGGCGTCACAGGATTCGGTCGAAACCACAGCATGCCGTCCCACATAATTTTCTCTCACTGAGCGATGGAGAGCGCTATCAGCCAGAGCAGTCCCAGCTGAGGATCAAAGTCAAGAGCCGATTGCAAGTTTTCAGGAAATTAGTTTAATTAGTTGAAAAACACCCTTGTGTCCTACTGGTGTTCTGTTACAGTGATAATAAAGGTCACTTGAGGGTCTGTTTCAAATTTAGAGAGCGTAGTATAGTGCAGCCCCTGAATGAAGATGAAGCAGGGTAGTCAAGCCAATATGAGACACAGGAGGAGCTCGCCTTTAGTATGAGATATATCAAACTGAGCTGAGTTTCCTCTTTGAATAGCTACCTGTTTGAGTAGTTTGGAGTTTGAGGAGCTAGGTATTTTGGCGACCTTGGTGACTGAGGAGCTAGGTGTTTCAGTAGCTAAATGGCTGAGGAGCTAGATGTTTGAGGACCTAAGTGGCTGAGGGGCTAGGTGTTTGAGTAGCTACTGTAAGTGGTTGAGGAGCCTGGTGTTTGAGGAGCTAAGTGGTCGAGGAGGCTGGTGTTTGAGTAGCTAAGTGGCTGAGGAGCCTGGTGTTTGAGTAGCTAAGTGGCTGAGGAGCCTGGTGTTTGAGTAGCTAAGTGGCTGAGGAACTTGGTGTTTGAGTAGCTAAGTGGCTGAGGAGCCTGGTGTTTGAGGAGCTAAGTGGCTGAGGAGCCTGGTGTTTGAGTAGCTAAGCGGCTAAGGAACTATGTGTCTGAGTAGATTGAGGAGCTAGAAACATGTCATGTGTGGCATACAGGCATGTTAGAAAGCAGAAGTCTGAACGGCAATTTAAAGCTTCAAAAACAGAACTTTAAACAGGTAGAGCTTGGCACGTTGTTAGAAAAGTAGCCAGTCATTTATTGTTCTTCGACAGGAGGAGAATGGGACCCTCCTGACCTATTCTGACATGGAAGTGAGTCATAAGTGAGTCACTGTGGGCCTGTGCCTTGTGGGGAACGAGCCGTGCTCTGACCCCACCTGGCCTGCCTAGCGGGTGAACTGTGGAAGAGTGAGGGGCTCTGTCTGGGAGCTGCGGGTGATGGTCCCTGGCAGTGCCATTTAGCAGGAGGAGGTGGTTTTATGCATGGACGTCCACAGTCTGGGCTTCATTAACTGTCATAAAATACCCCGGGGTGGGTGGGCCGGCCCCCGGGCCCTCGTCACGGTGTGCCCCGACTTTATCATGAGGCACGTCGCAGCAGGGAATCCTTCCTCTCCGCCTACGCCTTTAAGTCCAGCTGTCTCTGCAAGAGGCTTCCATGTTTCCTTTTGTTTTAAGCAAACACAGCGAGAGGAAGAAATGGAACTGCGGCTAAGCATCAAATCCCCATCTAATTTGTCGTTATTTGTAGGGTTTTCTTTTTCGTTTCAAGAAGCCCGCTAGCGCTGCTATCTGCGTATCAATCTCAGCCGATGTGCCGAACGCAGCTGTTGCCAAGAATCACTGTAATTAAGGGGCTGCTAAATCGGCCGTGAAACGTCTTTGCCGCGGGTCTGCTGATGGCTCGGAGCACGCCGCGGGCCACGGGCCCCGCCGAAAACGGGCCTCCGAGCCTGCCAGCATCCAGCCGGGGACCGGGTCTTTCTCACGGTGCCCGCGTCGACATTAATAAGCACAATTAACCCCTTTAGCCGTGAGCTGTTTATGTGCTATTTATCTACATATGATTTCTCATTTAGAGGTCATGGCTGGAGGGACACACGCGCGACATTCACTTAAGGGTCGTGTCGGTGTGAGCATGCTGACTTGCTACGCAGAAATGGGCCGTGAGACAATCAGAGAGCTGGTTAAGGGTGTTCCCTGCCTGCATCATTATCCTGGGTTGCACTTTCCTCAGGCAGAAACGCCAAGAAGGAGGGAGGCGGTTACTGCTGTCGCCCCGACTCCGCGGCGATAAGATGCTCTGCCTGGTGCATCAGGAGCAGCAGTCCCTGTTGCTTAGCTACCTGCACACAGTGCTTATCTGGCCTGGCAGGGAAACGCGAGCGGTCAGAGGGTTCTTTCGGCTGAGCTCCCTGCTTTCCCTGTCTGTGCCCCGTCATTTGCCACCATTCCCTGTATGTTGGGTTTTACAACACACTTAAAGTACACATATCAATGCATACAGCTCTCACCGCCACCCGATGGCGTCCAGTGCGTTGCAAACACACACTTCCTCTAAAGGCTCCAATTAAATCCCGTGGCAGCGAAGTCAGACCTATTGCAACGCTGCTGGCATTAGTGGTGTTATTATTGACTAGGTGTGATAGTCTTATCACTGGCTGACGAGCACTTGTGCATTTCAGTTAACGCTGCGTGTTGAATTCAGTTTTGAACAATTATTTATCGCTGTCATGTAGTTGTAATTCAGAGATTCTTCTCCTGCTGCCCACAGTGGTCCAGCAGTTTTCGCTGATGTTTGGTGACGCACCTGGCTTTTGTCTTCACCCCATTCCGTAATTGGATGTTGCCTTGTGTCAGCTCACTGCGCCCCCTGCTGCAAGGTGCAGCCCCTCGCACCTCCATGCAGAGTTGTACAGTTATATACAGATGACTGCTTTTTCCGGAAAACTTTGCTTGAATTTTCCGCTAATAGGTCCAAGAACAGAGCCCATTACGGAATGTGATCCTGCATAGTAGGAAACTGAGTCCTTAACCACCCTTAGCACTTTGATCTTGTGTTAATGTATCATAAAGGCAGTGTAACCTCGGACACACACTCAAAGGTCTAGAAAGTAAAAGTTCAGACCAAGATTTTATTTCAACCAACCAACGGAGTACTCTGTGACTGAAACTTTATATGCAGCTGGCTGGTTGAAATGAAATCTTGGTCTGGATTTTTATTTTTTGGACCTCAACTATTAAAAATTGTTCATTGTAGGGAAGGGGAGCGGGTTGGGTAAGGCTGGCAAAACAGGGACTGGATTTCAGTGAATATCAGTACTGTTGTTTTACTGGTAAACACAGAATGTTGAAAAAGAATAATCAAAAATGTCTGTTCGGTGTTGTGTGGGTGGAAATTTACTGAAATGTGGGGGCCTGCCATGCCCCGCCCCACTACCCTGTACAGCTGTTTCTCTCTTTATCAAAAAAATAATAATAAAAGATTCTGTCATGATAAAATTCATGTTTTAAATATATTAATACCATGTTTCCTGGATTGTGCCGTGAAAGGAATTATCCTTGGAAAATTGATGCTTCAAGCTTTACACGTGTCAGAGTCTATTTTAAAAACCATACAACACCTTTTAATATATACAGTGATTATACCCCCACAGGAAGGAGTCTTTTTTTCTTCCTCCCAGCTCCGCCAGATACCAGCCACCCCCAGCGACGGCTCCTCCGGTCAGTTTTTAAGCTTTCTGTGAGGCCCAGCAGAAGCATAGCCATAAAAATGTACATATAATAGCCTGTGCAAACAGGTCTTATCTTTTGTGTGAAAATTAATGCTGCTTCCTGACTAATCAGATAAGGCAGGGCTCCGTATATCATCTGAATGCTGGTCCTTTTTCCCCTTGTCTACTTTTATCTGCAATGACATTGGCCACCTGCTGGAGATGTAAGGGGGTAGTACATCACTGCCTTTAAAATCCTATTCATAGAATGTATTTTTAGATACTCTCCTGCTTCGCTAACATAAAGAGCAGTCCTGTTGCTAATGAACGCAGAAAAGGGAAATACCTAAATGTGACTATATGTGAGGACCAATAAGGAGCTGAGACCCTGGTCAATAGGTTGACCATGTATGAAAAACCGTATAACAATAGGATTTGCACGTCAGATAAATGATCATTTATTTGTCTTTGGTTTGCTCGGTCACACACCTGACAGCTTTGGTACAGCTGGGTATTTCACTAGAATGATTTAGTTTATATACTCACCTCAAGGACACAACTGAAGGAGCTATTGTGCTGCAGGCTTGAAGTTTATGCCTTTGACCAGCCCATATTAAGTGAGGCTTGACAAATACGGGGGGAAATTTAATATGCAACATATTGGATGGGTTTATAAATGGCATTATGATGATTCTCCATGGGAAGTATTTCAGGAATATCCACAGTACAAAAATTCATCAAGACAACTGAACAAGCCTTAGATAATTCATTTAAATGTATTTTAAATTATGTAAATCTGAGTATGGGCATAGCTGTTAACTTACAAAGGCACAGATAGCTTTGGCCAGTCATCTAAGCAAATCCATCAGCAAGTATATGGCAGAACACATTTTTGATCAGAGGATGGTGCTTTTGAAAATTCTCCAGTAAATAAAATTGTTGTAGCCATAAATATTTCAAATACTGTCCCCTGGTCTGTGGAACAGCCTAGAGTGCAAAAATTTACTAAATGGAATTAGCTGAGACTTTTTGTCCAGGGGTGGAAAATTGTAATAAAATTATATAAAATTATATGGTGTCCTCTAGCATTGTGCCCTGTGCTGCATGGGATAGACTCCAGGTCCCATGAACAGAATAGGTAGTTTAATGATGCATGGATGGATGGATAGACAGATGGATCTTCCACAGAGGTGTAAACCTAAATCATACATTTGCAGGCCATGGATTCAGTAAATCAATTATATTCTGTAACCTTGTAGGTATTTTCATTTCTACTCACGAACGGACTATTGCCTAATGAGGCCAGTTATATGCTACGCACATCAGAAGAGGTCACACCCATTTGCAGTAGCTTTGCGTTAAATGTTAATTGTTGGTTCAAGGCATTTTGAGGCCATGTGCTTCTGTATGACACGTGAAAAGGTTTGTACTAATTTGGTAAAATCACGTTCTTATTACAGATCAGTCAGCTTCTGTCATGAATGGGCGGGGTGTGCGATAATGGGGTGAACTGGTTTAGTGGAGAGCAAGGGAATAATTAGAGTTAAACTCTCAGAAATTCAATCGAAGTAGCGGCACCCCGGAATGTTACTGTGCTTACAGCAGCAGTGTGTAATTAGGCAACCTTTCTGTGAAGGAAATTGGCTCCAAGAGGTCTGAAAACAGTGAAAACTAAGCCACCGAGGTCCATCCCCACGGTGAAAGCAGGGACAACATAAATACTATAAAAACAATTCAATAAAAAAGCCAGTCATCTCCAATGAGATGCTTCTGCAGGGTGAGAGAGTCAGTCTCTGAAAGCCAAACTAAGGCATGAAGCTCTTTCTGTGTGTGAGTGGGTGGACAGGCTTAGCAGTCTTCTGTCAACACATGGTGAGACCTGGAAAAAAGAGGAAAAAAAAATCGCCTAGCCGGGACATACCCACTTTTCCTCCGTGCAATGAATCCTGGGATAGGTTGGGCTGTAAAGGATCCACTGGCTGGAACCGCTCTTGAGCTAGCCTTTGTAGGGGACAAGCCTTTGTAGGGGACAGCCCTGTCGCAGCGCTGCGATGCATTTGGCCTTCGAATGCAGCCTTAGAATGGTGCAGCCCCTGAATTTCAACACTGGAGCACAGCATCCCCCAGCATCAGACATGTGATCCCTTCATTCTTACCATCTCACACATCCTGGCCGAGGGATGCAAATACTACCCATTACCACCAAAGGCACTGTCACACAGTTTAACTCAGTGTTTTTAAAGAATACACAACAAAAAATGATAAATAAATACATTTTAATGGGCAATTGAATCATTGACTTCATTTAGCATTTTCACACAATATAGGTAGGTCTTCTGAATTTTTGTGGCAATGCCGTCACGGGCAGGTCGCCGGACATATTTCAGAGTGAACAGCCTCTCTGTTCCAGTCGGACACCTAACAGGCTGTTAATGAAATTAAATCACACCTGTTTCATAGTCTCTCTCCCTTCACCGTAGATATATATGAAGTGAACTATAGATGGGCAGGTAAAACTCTTATAGCAATACTCATAAAAATATAGTTTTTTAAATATTTACCTTACACTTTATGCCAGTCTATTTTGAAGGTTTTCTGGGAAGCTAAATTAATTGCTTTACCCTTATTAAAAATAAACTGAACCAACTTAACAGTTAAATTAAATGTTTCTTCACTTACGGGTGTTTAACAACGTAACAGGCGCTTTTCAACAATCGTAAGAATTATAATAGAAATGTGTTTTTAAATAAGAGTGACAGGCCGCACTCCAGGTCCCGCCGTTCGCAGAGGAGACGGGACCTGAGCGCAGTGATTTGCAATGTTATTGCGGTCCACTAACCGAAGAGCTGGCCCGCAATTTCTGCCACCTGCCGGGAACCTCGCTTCTGGCTCAGAGTCTCCAGGGAGGCCCGGTGCATGAAGCAGGGGATGAGGCGTGATTTCCGCTCAGGCCGCCGTACCTCGCGTGCGGGCTCGTCCCCCTCTTCGTCCCCGTCAGAGCCCAGCCCGTTGGCATCTACCTCGGCGTCCAGCGTGCCCGCCGCGTGCTCTGCGCAGCCCTCGTTCAGGTATTCGATTTCCTCCGCGCACGGCGGCTCATCGTCCTCGAAGGAGCTGGGGAGGAGAGGTTACACTGTGCCAGGGGCCTCATGCATGTCTTTAGGATCTAGCTGCCCTAGCATGTTTATCACCCAGCAAGCCAGTTCAGTGTGGAATGACCCAGCTGTCACCTCGCCTCCTATGCCCTCCTTCAATAACCCACCGACCCTTGTGTGCAAGCCAGTCCTCAGCCTCACTCTCTGTGTCATTTGGAGCTGACAGCTGACATCATAACTTGGTGTTCTTTTGTCATTCTCACATATTCTGCTCTGTATTTTTGGACTAGCATTACAGCAAGGGTTTGGGCTGGAATTAGGGTGAAGGTCAGAGCTAGGATTGGGCTTTGGGTTATGGTTAGTGTTAGGGTTAGGGTTAACACCAAGGACAATGTCATGCCGCTGGGAATCAATCCACCAGAAATTTTGTTACCAATTGCTAGAGATAGTCATTCATCTCATGAAAGCACAAGACAAAGCACTATGCTTCATATATAAAATCTGGCAGAAATGAAGAGCCCAGCTTTACATGTTGTCGGAGTGGACAGCATGTCCCACCCTCAGCCCCGCACCTCTGTCAGCTGCATCTTTGTATCACTCCCCCAGTGATACCATCTCCTAGCACAAAGACATCTTTGTAAGCAGTAGGTGTAACTACAACAGACCTGGCTGGTAAGAAGGCTCAGTGAGTACCCTTATGGAAAAGTTATTGAAAGATATTTTATATGAACCATGTGCTTTTTTTATATGGATGCTACTCCGTGGTTGTGGAGCTTGCATGTTCATTCACTTTTGTGTCCAAACTCTGTTTTCCTCCCACAGTCCAAAAACACGTGTGTGATGGACTGGCATCCCATCTGTGCCCTGTGCCCTTTGTTGCCTGGGTAGGCTAGAGACCATCTGTGGCTGGAAGATGAATGGATTTTTCATACAGTCTTTACCAGAGTAATAATTGTTTTTTTTTTCTACGAGGTATAAGTTTACTTTTCTTAGTACTGTTTATCTGTGTATTATTACCACAAATTACTGAAAAGAACTTTGCGAAAAACAAACTGTGCTAAATAAAAGGTGATCGACGAACTGATTGATTCATTTACGGTACTTCCATCTAGCCATTTTGTAGCACCCCCCTGGACAATATAATCAGGAAAATAATATACTGGGTGAAATATCATATCATGATTTTGATATTTTGAATATTTCTTGAATGTCACGAGTATCATAAAGTAGCCTAAACACTAGTTGTTATAATTTATAATTGAAAGTTATAATGCACTACTTTTACAGGAATTCCATCAAGGTATGAGTCTGCTGTTGGTGTAACGTATCATTATACTTGTCACATGCTCCTTAGCTATTAGTAAAACAATTTTGCCATCATAATAATAAAACCACCAGTCATATTTTACTGTTTTCTACATATGAATACTAAAGAATAAAAGAATAACAACAAAGAATAAAGAAGAACAAAAAAATATTGTGATAAAGTTTGATATTGTGAAAGTCTCCGAGAATTTGTCATAGAATTTTTAGGGCATATCACCCAGCCTGAATCAAACCCGTCCTCTGGAGGCAGTCAGAGAAAAACACTGTTGGAGTTTTCTAGTGTTATGCCCACAAGAATATTTATTTTCATATATTTTATAAAAAAAAAAAAATCACACTTTAAGCAATTTTAAGCAAAAATAGAGAATCGAAGTAAAGAAATAATTACTTGAATGCATAAGTGATCGAGTGATCATCATTTGGTATGAATAAAATCATCATGATAACACATTTTCCATATTGCCCAGCCCTAGATAAATGCAGGAGCTGCTTAGGCGAGGGGTGCTGTGAGCAGCTTACACACACCCTCATCATCAGACCCTGGGGTGCTCCAGGGCCCGCCCCAACGTGGCCGTCCACGTTTTGGTTTTATCCTCCAGATGTTAAGTCGGCTTTGTGCCTCACTGATCTGCCCCGCGAGTCGCGTGTGAATGCGGCCCACTGTACAGCCTATTACAGAGCCGCTTACTCCTCCCGTACACCACGCTCTCCTCGCATGACTCACAGAGTCATTATAGCTCACGGCGGCATGCCCCACACGCGGCCAGACATGCTGACGTGAGATGTCACCCTGGCAAATTATTTCACAGCCTCTCATTTTAGGGCCGGTTACTCGCCCCCAGGGCGCCTTTCACCATGGCGACCAAAGCCTGATGGAACAGCTATTGACCTGACCCTGATGAGCCGATTCTGTGCCGGTAAGTGGCACTGGGGGTAGCAATGGTGAATATAAAATGGGCCGGGCCGGTAAGGGTGACAGGTCTATGGTCAGACAGCACGTCCTCCTGAAGGAGGTCTCTGCAGAGTGTTACAATGTTATTAATTGGGAATATGAACACTTCGACATATATGGGGATGGGCAAACAAGTAGGGATGTAATAATCGCTTATTGTGTTTTGGGTGCTGACCTAAAGAAAAATAAAGCCTGACACAATTGAAAACCTTCCCACCTTCTAAGAGCTGAAGGTATGGTGTCATCTTTATATGAAGTGGAGGTTCAGACCACACTGTCCTCCCAGGGAAAGGGTAGTCTTATTGCATGCTCACATGTGTCCGGAGATTTTATTTTAGTTTAGATGCCTTTAAAAAAATTTTCATCCATTATTTCTTATGCTAGAAGGACTAATTTCAAGTAATTTCGCATAACACTCACAAAACAGTCCTATTACAGGCACAAAAGTATATTACAGAAGGAGAGATGAAATGAGTCGAAATTAGAACTAAGACAGAAGACACAATAAGCCAGAAAGTGGCAGTGGAGCACAGACCAAGCTCCCAAGAACCTTGAGGCACGCCCTAGCTCTAAGCGCCTGAGTTCGAAGGCTGCCGTGAAAACTAGAGCAGTCCAATATTCATTTCAATCTGCAGCAGAGAGCTCAAGTGAAACCACACACTTATTTTTAAGCAAAAACCATTTTCTCTGTTTTTTCCCCGTTTCAGCTGGTGAGAGATTAAAAGCTCTGCCTCTTCTGAAGCAATGAAACACTATCCAGTCACACGGGGACCATACCGATCAACCTGAGACAATGTCTGCCTCTGTCCATTATCTGTGTATTGAACTCCACAGTTTAGCACATTACCGCTCCCCAGTGACAAATCTTTTATCTCCAACACAAGTGATCCATTGGATGGCAGAGATACAAAGGGATCAGTTGCTGCAGGAGGATTACCATTGAGTATGACGCTTGCAGTGCTGTGGCTCCACCACTGCTAATAAGAACAAATAAGACTGTAAGGAGAGAAACAGCTAAACGAGACAGACAGAGGGCCTTCCCGTCATGGCCTCTGGTGTGTGACGTGATATGAGTGTCTCCTCACTGGTATAAATCACAGGTATAACTCTGGAGGTCCGGCTCTACTCCGGCAAATTCGTCATGGAGGCCTGCGCTCGTTATCGCAGGAACTCTGCCTGCCTCCAAAACCCTCCCGCACGTAACTGCCGCGTCGGACGCCGCCCCCCATTAAGCCTCATTAGTTCCGGGCACCCACGTTTCCACAGAAAGAACGACGCTCGCGTTGAAGGCGCTTCAGCGTCTGGGGCTTTGAGGCAGAGCGGGCTCCGACTTGGCTAGGCTGCGCTCGCCCCCGGCTGGACCCACGGACACCCTCGGCGAAGAGCGGTGCCTGCTTTAAACGAGGCCTCTTGCTGGCTCTGCGGAGCCCATCATGGCCGAAGTTGGATCGCAACACTTGAGTAACCCTCGCTGTAGTCCCCGTAGGCGTGACATGTTTGACAGAGAGCCGTTTGAAATACGGGAGAGCTGGCAGAGAGACGCGGGATTTTACATGCCTGTGCAATTAACTGACAGCAAAAAAAGTGACCTGCGGTTCCTCTGGACTACTGGATGAGTGTTTAGAAGATGGATGTTTCTAGTGTAGATAGATGGAAGGAGGAGTGGATGGAATTTTTATGTTTACACTTTAAAACTTAATGTTGTAATCAATCAAATTATCTGCACATGTATTTTCTTGTACCACAAGGTTATTACAGTAAAATGTGAGTATAATTACAGCTGTCATGTGCAGCACATAAATGGACGTTTAATATACACTCGACTCTTTCTCGATGCTGACTGGGGATAAGCCTGCTACAGGTGCGGAGCTGAAATATTGTACAGCTATCGATAGGATTATCATGCTGGCCCCTGCAGTGCAGGCGATTTGCATAGCTAATGCCGAGTCCGCTAACGAGAGCATGATGTGCAGGGAGAAGCAGAGACCTTCGTTAGCACCTCCTGGCCCACGAAGTACTTGTTATAAATTCACGCAAGCTCCCCAGGCCTGACTGACAATGCATGTCACACATCTAAAAATGTTTAAAAACATTTCAGAATGTATTATAATTAGGCAGCAGGGTGGCTCAGTGGTTAGCACTGTGGCCTCATGCCTCTGGGGGTGTGGGTCTGATCCCTGACCTGGGTGTGTGGTGTGTCTTGTAGTTATTACATTGTGGGAACAATGTGATAAAAAAAAACGTGATTTTGACATTGTGGGGGACATTTTTTTCGGTCTCTGCAAGGATAACCTCAATTTCATAAAAATCTGTGAATGCAATCAAAAACCTAAAAATGCAATTTTGTTGGCAGCTTATGGTCAATATTACGGCTGGGTAAGGGTTAGTCTGTCATAGGCTGTCATAGTTAGGATTAGGGTTATGCCCACAGAAATAAACGGAGAATCCCCACAAAGACATACACTATATTACCAAAAGTACTGGGATGCCCCTCCAAATCATTGAATTCAGGTTTTCCAATCATTTCCATGGCCACATGTGTATAATATCTAGGCATGCAGACTGCTTCTACAAACATTTGTGAAAGAATGGGTCACTCTCAGGAGCTCAGTGAATTCAAGCGTGGTACCCTGATAGGATGCCACCTGTGCAATAAGTCCATTCGTTAGTATTCTAATGCACACCTACTACACAGCAACTATCGCAGTAGCACTTTGTAAAATTTTAAGAAAATGTAACATTTATGGAATTTCCATAGTTTCCATAATTCCCTATTTCATTTATAATAATGTACCTTGCATTCCCAATATAATTACTGTAACCTGGCCTTTTATAAAAACCCAGAATGCGTCACTGTTGTTTTCTGTTCAAGGACAATAGTATCAGTAATGGCCACAGTGAGTTCTCAGTCTGCTGCAGGTCCTGTTCATTAGGAGTTTTTATCACTGCAGAACTAAACCTAGAGAAGCGATGTGGTGACTGATGAAATCCACCTTGAGTACACCATTTAATGCGTTATTTTCCCACTCAGACAAATGTTTTTCTTTCTTGGTTTGTCATTGTAATTGATACAGGCTGTGCCTATATCTGTCTGGATGATGCAGTGAAAGATCGATTCCACTTTGGAGTAAGGAAAGTGTGGAATGAGTAAGAGCTGTAACCAGCAGCCTAAAAGCTGAAAGGTATTCATCTGCCTCAAAAACTGCTTTCTAGGACATTCAAAAGGTGATTATTTAACAGCCAGTAGCGAGACCAGGATTAGACCTAGCAAAGACAAATCTGAATACGCTTGTATGTCATGATACAGGCTTCCCGCCTGTGTGCGAAGTCGTCATCCATGTCCAGGCTTTGCAGAAGGCCACACGCTGGTAGGAAGCAGCCAGCACCTCAACCTGTTCAGAAGTTAAGGGAATATTTTGGACAGGATGGGATTTGCCACCTGCTGACAGAGTCTGTGGTGATGACGTGAGAAGCAGACGCAGGGCTGCAGTCATGCAGGTTTGTCAGAGCAGGGATCTACACAGGGATCTCTAATTATCTAATGCGATGGCGGTAAGGGCGGCCCGGCATGTCCCCAGTGCCACAGCTGTCTGTTCCTTTCAGAGAGTTCTCATAGCCCTCTGGAAGCACTGGCCTGACGGGAGAGCAATGCTGACACAGGTACAGCCCTCACAGGTACAGGCTGATGGCAGGAAGGTACAGACCCACAGCCCTCACAGGTACAGGCTGACGGCGGGAAGATACAGACCCACAGCCGTCAGGGAAAAGGCTGACGGCGGGAAGGTACAGACCCACAGCTCTCAGGGAAAAGGCTGACGGCGGGAAGGTACAGACCCACAGCTCTCAGGGAAAAGGCTGACGGCGGGAAGGTACAGACCCACAGCTCTCACAGTTACAGGCTGACGGCAGGAAGGTACAGACCTACAGCCCTCACAGGTACAGGCTGACGGCGGGAAGGTACAGACCCACAGCCCTAACAGGTGCAGGCTGATGGCAGGAAGGTACAGACCCACAGCCCTCACAGGTACAGGCTGACGGCGGGATGGTACAGACCCACAGCTCTCACAGGTACAGGCCGACGGCAGGAAGGTACAAACCCACAGCCCTCACAGGTACAGGCTGACGGCGGGAAGCTACAGACCCACAGACCTCACAGGTACAGAGTGACAGCAGGCAGGTACAGGCTCACAAACAACCGTCCAAATCTGTACATGCAGTGTTGTCATTATTTTGAATTTTCAGCTATGGAACGATGGAAAGAGCTTGTGTCCATGTGAATTTGAATTTCACTTCCCAGTTAAGTGTCATGCTATCTTCTGGAAAGTCCAAGAGAGGGGGGAGGGTTAATCCAGTAAAGACCACAAGGCAGGTCTTTGGAGTTAAAATCAATTCAATGAATTTAAGTGACATTCTGATTGAAGGCTGTCATTCACTTAAACCCTTTTAAAGTCTGAAAGGCCCTCTTGCATTTCCTTTCAAAATTTCAGCAGTAAGTAACACTTACGCCACTTTGCCCAATGAACCACAATGTCCCTGCTACCAAATCTGAACTACACATCACCCACCCCAGGTTCAGGTCAGGATTAGCGTCACATGCTTGGGCCATGCGCAGTGAAAGAAACCACCCTAAGAGGACGTCCACTGTGAGCTTTTTGGCCATGTCACAAAAGTCAATGTGAAACAGCCAACCCACCAGTTGAACTGAACTATTTAGCCAAGCACAGGCACCTTTCAGTTATAAATTAGTTTGTAGAACCTGAAGTAGCCGAAAGTGTCCTTCCTGGCCACCCTGCACATACAGGCAGTGAATGACACCCACGCAGTTACGCATACAGTTACGCATGCAGTCACGCAGGCGAGGCTGAGCGACTGACTTGTGCGACTGGTGTTCCTGGAGGCCGCTGTACAGGTCATACAGCAGCGACGGCTGACTGATGAGGGTCCTGCTGTGCGACATCGAGTTCCTCCTCAGAGGCAGCAGGCTTTGGCAGAACTTCAGGCCCATCTCCTCCAGCTCCCTGGTGCCAATCTGTAGGCCCTGGGGCAGGATAGAGCAATGCCATTAGCTGCCCTGCAGGGGGGGGGGGTGCAGTGAGCTGAAGGACATCAAATATAATTATAAATATCTTTAGTTTGCTGATGTGAGCCACTTAGAGAACTGGGTCTCTGCACATGCAGTTCAGATTAAGTGGCTTGTTTATAGGTGCAGCAGCATTTCCCTCAAGGCTCAAGCCCAAACAAGTCAAGTTATCAGGTATTGTGTTTTAATGTATGTGACACAGGTTATTGTGTTTTAATGTGTGGCTGCACTGCACCTTCCCATTTGGCAACACATTGTAAGATTATTCAACAAAAAATAAAAGAAAGGAGAAAATGATTCTTGAACCCGGGTGCTCAGGATATCATTAGCATTATGCGCCCTTCGCATTGGCTTCCCCATACACTGCAGAAGCAGGAGAGCTACACTCAGAGCCTCCAGGAAAGCTGGGGCTGAGGTCAAGATCTCCACCAGCCTGTATCTCCCTGCAGATTACCCACCCCCCGCCCCCAGACACCCCCGGCTCTTTGGGCAGAGGCAGTGCCTGTGGAGAGGCAGGTGGCATGGGCAGCATTCAAAATGCTCCCCCCCCAATCCTGACGGATCCAGCCAGTCAGTCGACGATGCCGGGGTACAATGTGCAGCCAGAGTACATAGTGTTCACTAGATTACATTTTGGCTGCTTGGAGAGAAACTGGTGTGGAGTTTCAGTGTGGAATGAACATGGTTGTTTATTTGGGAGCGAGGGGTGGGGCAAGGTGGGGAAGGGCACTGCTCCTGAGATAGCAAGTGAGATGCCTGTCAAGTGTTGTGCTGTTGGGGGCTCATCTGCATCATTAATCTTGAGGCAGATTTAACCCCTTTGTGTGCAGTAATATGAAAGCAAAGCTTAGTGTAGCCTATCCTGTGGCTGGCTTCCATTCTGCCAGACAGGTCATATGTCGGAATTGACATGCTGTATGTCAGAATAGGATAATCGCACCGATGTTAGGTGTGAGAATGACAGATGCGTGAGGCTAAGGGGGGGGTCACACTGCCTAATGGTACAGTACTTTCATGGGGCATCTACTGTATGGCACACAGCAAGCATTAGGTAGCATACCACTGCCACCTACATGTATTTTTATATACATTTACTTATATTTATGTAAAAACTTTGGTCGTATGTTTGAGTCATTGTAAATCACATAAGTTGCAAGTCGAGGCTCTCTGCATGTACTATTTATTTGCCTTACCTGTTAGACTCGCAAGGCACTGATATGTGAAAATCATGGTGAAGAAATAATAATAAATAATAAAAATAATCAGTCTAGTGACTGATGTCCGCAAGAATCCAGGTAACGCACAACAATGCAGCCCGGCGCTGTTGCAGGGAAGTCAGCTTTAGAAAATGCGGGAATGTTACGGAGAGCAGCGAGCAGGCCGGGGGAAGGCCAGGGATAGCTAAGATTAATGACGGCCACGGTTTGGGCTGGGCGCTCGTCTTCACGTGGGCATGATCATCTTCCTTATGGCCGCTCACCACATTCTCCTCACTCTGCTATTGGCAAGGAAAATAAGGTGCTCAGATGCAATTTTAGGGGTGAGACCTGATTATGAAATGACAGTGGGACACAAAGGCCGAAGCCCGGGCGTCCTTAATGAGTGTCAGAGAAAAGCGGGCACCCCGGATATCGGCATAATGAGGGAAAATGGACCATTCAGGACTTACAATGCGCCGGGGCTTGGACTCGCGAGGTTTACTGATAACACAGTGCTCACGCCCTCTTACTTTGCGGTTCATTAGCTATGAACGACTTCATTCACTGCTCCGCTGTTTGAATTAAAGGGACCTTCACTTAGGGAGCTTTTAATTAATTGGCTGACAAAGGCTCACATACCGAATGGGTCACGTGTCAAACCCAGTGACCCTGCACACAATATATGTGTGTTTTTAGCTCACTGACAGACAAATGGGGAGAGCAGAGAGTTCTCGACACAGCAGACTGCAGAGCTAATAAAACGGCCGCATTTCCTGTTTCCCTGTCTGAAGCCACTCTGCTTCCTGATTAATATAAGGACCAGACACATACCAGAGGGAATTTAAGTACCTTGTAGTGGCTCAGGCCAGACACTAAGAACACTGTGCTCTGGGTCTCAGTGTCCCACATCACCCCCGCTGAAAACGAGAGGTCTGCCGGACGCATCTTTAAAAAGAGCTAACACGGCACCACCTGAGGGCTGGCACCATGGAAAGGGTGCCACCTACTGGCATACCAGCTGCCCTCCTCCAGGCCTCGTTCTGCCGCAGTCCATGCTGGCTCCGGCCGGCCGGGGCTTCTCGGGGGGCTGGGAGGAACACGGCCAAATCGACTCGAGCTCAGGCGAGAGGCCTGGGCACGCAGGGGGAGTACAGAGGAGCGGGATTCAGAAGGCCAGGATTATGCAGCGCTTAAGATACGCACAAGAAATTCCAGTGTACTTGTACTGTCCTGTACCTATGCAAAAGGCAATAAAGATATCCATGTATTTTAAGGTCAGGTGAAATTTACTTTCCTCTTATCTTATCCTTTTTTTGGGGGGGGGGGGCAAAGAATATCTATTTTCAGTTACGATTTTGGCCTCCAAGAATGATCAAAACAAAATAACCAAGATAAAGCACACACAGCTCACAGTCTGTTTCGCAATGATGCTGCCGTTTTTGTCTTGTGTTATAATTCCACTGCACCCCTTTCTAGCCCCTTTGTATTTGTTTTTCAGTTTTAATTATATTTCTAGGAGTTCCAGGGAAAAATGGTGTGAGTTCAATAAATGCATGATATTTCCCAAGTCAATGAGTAATTGTATTTAATAATCGTGATCTCAGTATTGACCAAAATATCTGTAATTATGATTTTTGCCATAATCGAGTAGTCCTAACTGAAATTATAAAACAATCAAAGTAAAACATACTTTGCGGTGAACCTTAATGGAGCCACATTCGTTAAGCGATCGTGTCACCCTGCCCTGCCAGGACGGTTCGTGATCTTCCCCAACTAGTGTCTGCGCCTGGACCCATCCAGCCTTAATCTGCACCAAAAAGACCCCACAGCCGCTAAGAAGGCTGCTCTTACTGCACTCTGAACTCCCGCTGTAGACAACTCCCCCTGTGCCTTGTTAACAGGTCTGTACACCTGGCGAGAGTGAGATTTTAAGAGCCTGCTGCACAGCTCTTTGCCACTGCCACATTTCATAATAGGCAGGGCACTAGAATGTCAAATAGGAAGACATTGCTGCAAGGCTGCCTGGTTTATTATGATAAATAATATGTTATGTGTGAGGGGTGGCACAGTGGTGTGGCGCTTAGCACTGCTTCCTCACACCTCTAGGATCAGTGTTCATGTCTCCACTAGGGTTCCACGCGTGTGGAGTTTGCATGTTCTCCCCACGTGGTCCTAGGATTTCCTCTGGATACTCCAGTTTTCGCCCACAGTCCTACCTGAAGCCCTAAACTGGCTGGAAAGAGCTTTAGGCCCTCTGTGATGCTGATGCAGATGTATTTAACTAAATTGATTAACGTGCAACTGAAATCACTCACTTGTTATATTAATCTTATTTAAAAAATTTAAAAGCCTTCTCTTCCCTGAGGTGTTACTTGACCTAAAGTTGGCCTAAATCAACAATGTCATGGACGTATGCACCTCTATTGACATTCTTGAATGTTCTCTTACTTTACTTGGCTCTGCTTTTCTGACTTGCTGGCCATCCTGCTGAATTAGCATCACCCACCTCAAATAAGCAAACTTAGAGTTTCTCTTTTTCCAGTGATGTGCATGTCAGCATCAGTGCAGGACCGTCTGATGAGAGCCACCAGTGCTGAAATGCTCTGTCAGTAGGCTTCTCCAGCGAGGATATGCCCCGCCCCCCTAGCTGTCTAGTTCTCATGTGGATGCATATGATTGGCTATGCGACTGACTGATTAAAGCACCAGCTTTCTGATCAACAGCGTGGCAATTATTTTTATATCAGGTGTCTTTGAAGAAGTTATTTTCTATTTGCTATTTGCTTTACTTGGAAATTTGAAGCTGAAAATTTATTTTAGACCTAAAGAGATGCTGTTCTGGTGAAACAGAGACTTCCAGTTGGCCTTAGTGGAAGATCATGTGTGAGGCTATGTTACACTACGCTGCACTTCCTGGCTATCAGCATGACGCCAGACGGATAAGCAGTTACTGCAGACTGAGGGATGGATGGATAGATGGATCTCATCTTTGTGTCTCCCTGTGTTCCTTCATACTCCCGCTATCAGGCACATCTTGACAGTTACTAGCCATATGCAGTTTTTTCCCAATAAAACATTAGTTAGTTTTTGATAACTCCGTAATATACTTACCACTCTTTTTGTCCTGTTTATCCTTAACAAATATGGACAACCATTTAACTTGGACGTGCATAAAGAAAAACCAAATACCAAGTAGCTACTATTGCTTTTAGTCAGTCTTTCCTAAGCAACACACAGAAACCTTTTTTTATGCACATGAATAATGAATCACGGGAGAGTGGGGTGTCCTGTCCCAGAACCTTGGATCTCCCCTGAAACACCTGCAGTTCAGACCATCATACATCACACACTGGTTTGGGTCTTTGAAACCCTTCCATCATGATTTTGTTCCAAGTAACCCACAAATTGTTTTGGAGACATTTTGGAGACAATTACACATTATAACATGTGTAAGTGAGTGTTCAGTGAATATATGTACAAAAATATAGCCCCATGTTCCCAAATATCTCTCTGTCTAGTGAGTCTTTTCATGTTAATGGAAACTTCTCCATTGAAGGATCGACCCATCATAATTCAGTTGCTGTCAAAGGAGTTAATTAAGCGCCATGCCTTTGCTGAATTATACAGCAGATCCCATGTCTGTAGCAGGGAGCTAATTGGGCAGGCCAGCCACGGAGACAGACTGTCACACCTTGTAGATGCCCTGGTCACAGCCGTTGTAGGTGCTCTCCATGGTGTAACTGCGGAGCACACCCATCTCCCGCCACACCACCACACGCGCCGTGGCCTGCCGCGACCGCTCCACCAGGTAGTTGCAGCTGTTTAAGGCGAAAGCGGGGGCAATGCGGTCCAGGGTCTTCGAGACTGTCTGTGGAAGACATAGGGGGCTTTCACCTCCAAGACACTCAATAACGGTCATGGTTGGTCCATTTCAACCTATGGTGAAGTATACCTCACTAGACCTTTTGCGATTAAGGGCAGTGACTTAGGAAACATATCATTATTATTTCCAGATGAATTCTAATTAATGTGTGTTTGAAAAATCCTTTGGTAACAGACTAGGGAGGTGATATGCCTGACGGATATGGTCACTCTTGGAAGAGGTCTTGTTTCCACACTAAATGTGAAACATCTTGAGAGAGGGCCGTACCCGGTACCCAGGGTCTTCCTTCAGGGTGGTGGTGTCTACGGCAGAGCCAGACTGCCAGAGGGTTTCCTTCACACTGCACCCGTAGAGGAAAACATTCTTCTTCCTCGAGTGGCCGTGGTAATCACAGAAAACCTTTTGGATCAACACCGAACAACCACAGTTAGCTCTCCCTCTTGTGGCAGCACAATGCTTCAATTTGTCAGGGAGGAGGCGACAGAAGATGTAACATGGAGCATGCTCCGTGAGCCTCCTGTAATCCCGGAGGGTTCATGCAAAGTGTGAAGAGCGAGTCATAGCCCGCCTTATTCCAGGAAGACCGACGGCTTTCTGAAGGCAGACATTTGCTCTGTCATTCCAAAGCCCTTAAAAGCATGTCCCAGGGGCTAAATTTTTAGCTTCTCTGACTTACCAGAACCAGCTTCAAGCTCAACTACTTAATCTCACAGTCCGGAAATAAATGATTACTGAAGCCAACGAGCCTTGGAGGAAGACACCCCAAACTGCACAGAGGAATAACTGCTGCCTGTGAATGGCAGACTTACAATTTACTGCAATTAAATCAGTGAATTATTTCCAATGAATTACAATTATTATGCAATTATACTTCAAGTTCAGTGATTACATGAGCCTGTGAGCTTAACGGTGTGGGTCTTTTACCTAATTAACAGCACTAATAAATTGCGGTTGAACTATTTAATGTACCTGGGAAATTAATTCAATAAATTGTTACAACTTGGAGTAAAAACATGTCCACTAATCTTGTCTTAAATTTGTCAAGGCATGGGTAACTAAAAGGAGGGCATCAGCTAAAGATGTACAGCACTACTTAATTAACATAAGTAAAATTCTGATTAATATGGAAGAGTAAGACACAGCGAATGCATTCAGGGCATGTACGGGCGGAAATGAACAAGGAGCAGTTGTGCATGCATCTGTTCACAAAGGTTGTTATCTATCCCAAACTAAAGTATCATCTTTCATTGCACTCATAAGTCTTAGTGAATGATACTTGACAAACCCAACAGCCAATGAGGGTTTCTGCTTAATTACCCTATGATATTCTTTCATTGCTCACAGCTGAAGTGTTTAATGGACTTCTGTGTCCACAATCGGAGCAGAATTATTACTCTGTTCAGAGGCTTTTCCTTCCCCTAGTGTCTCGTACGCCGATCCAGTTAACCCTTACATAGTTCTAAGAACCCTTTAAAATGCTCTAGGTTGGTTAATCCATTTGCTCCTGGTAGGAGCATAGGGCCTCAGCAACACTCCTCCAGCGAACTCGATTCTGGGCTTCTCTCTTCAGCTGAGCCCATGTCCATCCGGCTGCCTTCATCTCTTGCTCAGTGCAGCGTCTCCACGTCTCCCTTGGCCTGCCTACTTAAATGCTCTAAATACATGCATATATGTCTACATCCATGTTATGAGCTGAACCTCCAGCTTAATGAGCTATCAGGATCACTGCATGTCTAATACACGCGTAAAAAGCACATTACAAATGTCTGGCGTTGCTGCCAATGTTTACATTGACATGTTTCGAAAACAAAGATTAATCTTATATGGTAACCATGCAGATGCCTGAAAACACCAAAAACTGGACAGGTTTCCGGTTTCCAGAGCCTTCTCCATTTATTTCTGTACAGAGGAGAAAAAAGCCCTGAAATATTGAACAGGGGCTGACTGTCCTTTAAGGAAAGGAGCTGCTGGGCATTGATGGAGTAGAAACAAAGTATCCTTTTAAAAGGGCTTGGTGTGGCCGGGAGAGGGGGCTTACCAGCGGGGTCCTGCCGATGCTGCTGAGATAGTACAGGAGTCCCTTTGCATGGAAGATGGTTGGACTCAGGCTGCACTCAGGCTTCATCCACTGCCTGTTGAGGTCCTGGCCAATCAGGGAACACCGGTGCCTGCCAAGGAGGACCGCGGTGTCTCACAGAGCACAGGTGCTTGCCATCACTTGAATAGGGCCAAGGGAATGCAACAATTCTGCTTAGGAGCCAAAAACGGTCATGCAATTTAATTAACGCACACAGGCTGACAGAGGACTACTACTTACAACCTTATTTAGGTAAGTGATCTTTATAAATAATGTCTAGTCCATGCTAACATGGATCAATATTTCTTCTTAGAATAATAAGCAGTTGTTTTTTTTTAATTGACTACACATTTTTATATTATAGGTGGTAATATTTTAGTATGTAATTGGCTGGTAATTTAAAGCCAGCTAGAGGTTCCCTGTGAAACCAGATTGCGGAGGTAGTCAGATTCTGGCCTAAAGATCCTGTTACAGTTAATATATTTATGAATCAGTTGATTAAATGGATGGTTAAAGAAGAAATACCACTCACCTCCCTTCCACAGAATGTCCAAAACAGGCAGTGTTTTGGCCAAAACGAACATTCCCACACAACCCACTACATTCATACAGAAATTCTATCAAGACGTTCAGTATTATTACAGAAAAACACTGGAAGCCTGGAAGTGTTATTAGAGAGTTTTACAGGACAGAACATGAGCCAGGGAACGCATAAACGCAGCTTCAGACAAACATCTACGGGAAGGAAAGAATGTTTTCACACAAAGATTTAAGGCTCAGAGCAAGCCTCCTGCTGACTTGCTGCCAGACTGACTGCTATTTCACACAGTCGTACAGCCCTGGCACTGTATTCCTTAATTTGAGATTGAGGTTCCCAAGGTTTAATTCTTGCTGACATATTTCAGCGGGGCCCTGTCACGTCAGAAGAATCCCAAGTTCACAGTCATTCTCATGTCACTTCTGCACCCAAGCAGCACAACCCTCAGAAGCCCCCAGTTCTCTCTCTTTATCTTTTTGTTGGGGGCCAGTTGAATGGCAGCTGTGTGATTTTCCCCACTTAAGCAAAGCCGGTGGCAGGGTACAGCGAGGCCTTCATGCTGACTCGTCAGCATCAGGTCTTGGGGTTGCTTATCTGCAGCACAGCAAAGCCACTGTTTTGGCTTCGCTTTCTGCTTTGGCAATGGAGCATTAATGTAAAGTGAAGTTTGGAGCGGCTACCATGGAAACTGCCGGGCAGCCCTAAACAGCATTAGGTATCCCAGCCAGCAGCGATGGCTCACTGTGGATTTCTCACTGATTCAGGCCCGAGTGAGATGGCTGAATCCATTCCCTCCAGAACTGCATATCCAGGACGGGGTGACAGTGAGTGTGTGGCCTATTCCAGGACAGCTACTTCCTGGGTGGGATAACAACCCAGGAAACACGCACATATGTTTTATCGAAAGCAAGGTACGTTTTATTTTAGAAAGTAGGGTCAGCCAATCCCAGGAGCAATGGGGGTTAAGGGCCTTGTACAAGGGCCCAATGCTAAAATCACTCTGCTAACCCTGGGACTTAAACCGGCAATCTATCAATAACAAGCACAGTGTTCTAACCTGCTGAGCTGCACACCACCCTCATTTAGACACACCAATCCACTTACAACTGCATGTTTTTGGATCGTGGGTGGAGGAATCCCACACAAACCGAACAGAGAGCGAGAGAGAGCCAGGGCTGAACCCACAAGCCCAAAGTGTGAGATCACAGCCATATATAAATATAATTTTATTAGTGACTCAGACTTCAGTATATGTTTTTCCCTGCTTCTCTCTGTTATGTAATTTTGATGTATCGCTTAAACTTTTAAATATTTAACATTTGAAAAGCTTTGCTGAAAATGACAGGGGCCCCTGGAAAGACATTTCATTTCGAGAGTGTTGTTCAGCATGGTAATAAATTATGAATGCGTCTGATATGTCTTTTTATAGCACAGCCTCTCTTTCTCCATCTCTCACCGTCTGATCCATCAAAGGGTGTCCTGCGTTACCATATTCACACCAAGAGCAGACCGTGGACTTGCAGGTCCTACCACCACAGAACGCAAAATAAGATCATGGGAGTGTTACTTACACCGTTTTGGGGGCAGAAGGAAAAAAAAAATTGGTTTAGAGAAATAACCAATCAGACTATTGAGGAGGTGGGCCCAAGCAACAGGAGGCGGGACCACAACATCTGATTGGTTGGTCCTGTCTCCTGTAGTTGCTTGGACCCAATGATTTCTCCTTCTGCCTTCAGAACATTTTTTATTTTATTTTATTTTATTTTATTTTAGTAAAACTCCCACAAGTGCAAAATAAATGATGAGCTGCAGACAGGTAGTTAAAACTTTTCCTAATCATAATTTTAAATATTTCCAAACCAATAAATTAAGTTAAATGCCAATCATTAAAAAAAAAAATCTATGTCTGACAAAATTACCATTTAAATCTTGATGTGAAAGATGCACAGATTCATCAACTTTACAGCAAGGCTTTCAGCAGGGCTGCAAAACATCGCCTCACGGACATGACAAAAAGTTCCCGATCCAGAGAATAAGCAAAGCAGCCTCGGCATTGAGTGTAGGAGGCAATTTCAGATGTTACAATGCTGGCTAGGCTAAGCCTGGCTCCTGCAGGATGACATCAGGCAGAAGGAGACAGAGTCTCCAGCTGGCCACACCTGCTGATGAAGAGCGTCGGAACGGGCTACCGTGGCAATAAATAGAAAAATCATTTACGGTAACAGCAGGCAGTCGTCTGGATGGGAACAAGAACATGTCCTGCGATTGACTTGTGAATTTGAGAAGCGATTTCCTCTTGTGGGAAGCTGTTATGTAATCTAAAGCCTACGAACCTGGTTTTGCTAAATATATTCAGTCAGTGCTGAGAGCCTGAATGGCCATAGTGACACCGCACCAGAAGCAGCAATGGTGGCACAGGCAGCTATTTTTCGAAATGGGAACGCTTATAGTACCAGGGCAATGTTCAGGTTTAGTCACCCAACACCCAACAGGCTGCATGGAATCATTGTGCATAAAGCTGTACATCCCTATAGTCCAGCAATTTTTCCACAGACAGTCCACAGACAGACAGTCCACATTTCTGCTCCCTCCCAGCTCCAGGGCAAAAATATGGACTGTCTTGACAGGGACCTTGGAGGAAGCAAAAACATGGACCGGGGGAACTTGTTAATATTCATTAATACTCTTTAATATTAATATGAGAGAAATGCTACCTGATTGGTCAGTGGATGCCTAAGAGAAAAAAAGCTAGCACATTCCCCGGCCAATCAGGTAGCGGTTGTCTCATGAATATTAATGGTGAAGCCAATCAGCTAGTGCTTTTCTCATGAATATTAATGAGTAATGAACCAATCCTGTAGAAAAGAAAATTCGCACCCCGGCCCAAATGCATTCCTGAAAAACCATTCATTTAAATCACACACTAATCTATGTATTGGGAATAAACATATCCAATGGGAAAATTATGGTTAGGGGAATGCAATCCCAAAATGTATTAACTTACACCAAACATTTTAAATTAAATTAAATTATAAAAACAGTGATACCAGTGGCCAATAATGTAATTATCCATCCATCCATCCATTTTCCTACCCACTTATCCTGTTCAGGGTCGCGGGGGGTCCGGAGCCTATCCCGGAAG
>JAODKL010000009.1:4906793-4950616 GCA_026780765.1 Petrocephalus schoutedeni | reverse complement strand
ACGGGGAGAACATGCAAACTCCACACACATGGAACTGGGCCGGATTCGAACCCCGGTCCCAGAGGTGTGAGGCGGCAATGCTACCCACTGCGCCACCGTGCCGCCCGTAATGTAATTATATGCATTTTAAATAAGAAATAATAATAATACATGAATAAATTATATCATAAACATCACCTATGGGTTTTATGAGTCTCACGAGAATTGCCTAGTAACTGCTTCAACCAAATGTGCTGAACTTGTTAACTTGTCGATTGCTGAAAGTCGGGAGCCACAGCGACCACGCCACCGGGCATGCACACTGCACAAATACAGAGGATCATCTGGAGGGGCACTAAAGACAATGGGCTTACGGAGAGTCTGCAACAAGCAAATGGAAGTCAATTTAAAAAGGTTGCTGTGCATTTTCATACGATCATTTGTCAAATATCTTTAGGTTTTTAGAATTTAAGTCTTTAACCCATAGTAGGCATGGATATATAAAAAGTTGTTTTAGATTTACAAACCAGCTCAGCCATTTCACTGAAAATAACTGGTTCAAAAGAACGATTCATTCATGAATTGGACGTCACTATCACCTGGACAGCTGTTCTGAGCACAAGTACTCTTTCTCGTGATGTAGTTCGCTTAGTGCTTATCCCGCCAACTAAAAACTGAGCAAAAACGAAAGAGATTCCTTGTCGTATTGGACTTGGGTACTAATATATCAATCGCATTAGAACAGACTTGCGGCGTATTAGATAAGGCAGAAAGAAAAAAAAAGTTTGGCGTACTTGTTACAATGTTACAATGAATAAACATTTTGTTTGATGATTTTCTATTCGGATGAATGCTGTTTTTAACACATTAACATGAACACATTGCACACGTCAGTCACTTGCATTAATTTCATGAATATTTTCCCTCTACATTTTCATGAAGCCCTGCTGTACCCATCAGGAGATCAACGCGAGTCCTCAAATCACAAATGAAAGCTTTCCCTTTTGATAAAAGGTACACGAAAAATCAAATAAGTGTTTTACTTCCAACGCCTGCAAATAGGGCTTCAGTATAAATGAATATTCCTTATTGGCGCCATCTGCCCATTTCCTTGCTGCACAGGAGCCATCGGGCCCAGATCTGCGTGCTGTCTTTCACCTGTTTAACACCAATCCTGAGAGCTCTATGTCTGTGGGCCTGTGGCACCTTATCTCCAGCTCCTCCTGTCAACCTGACTGTCCCGAAATGTCACAGCCAGTCTGGGGGCATGCCGCTCTAAATGTGTGTAATTAGAGACAGTGGATGCACAGCAAGCCCTCCGAGCATACACATAATTACAGATGGGGCTTTGCTGCCGACAGACATGGTGAGTACAGATGAATGGCTTTCTTTGAGAAAATACTCAAAGACTATTGAACAGGCCTGCATAAACATGTACATATCTGCTTTCCGATCATTTTGAATTGACTGCAGCCTTTGCATTTTATTAAAATGACTTCACAGGCACCTATGTCGTGCCTATGATGTGTTCGTTGTTTAGCTGTATTTTGTAGCAACATTACTCTAACCTTCAGTTAATCTCCTCTCACCCAAAACTAATGTGATATCTAAATGAACATGATACGGAACAGGGCACGGCAATCCATGCCGGCAATTTATCACCTGGAAGAATCCGGTGAAAATGAATCTGATTACATCTGTACCATAAAAGCAAGAGTGATCCCAATGGGGTAGCTTTCGCCAAGGGACCACACTGAGATGACAGGTCAGGCCACACGATCAGCGAGCTGGTGCTCAGAAAGCTTACAGGCCTTAATGCTCCTCTAATAAGTCCTCATTGCCATGTGGAGTGCAAACATGGAAACGAACCAAAACAGAACAATCAGAGCTAATGGAGCACCGTTTAACCGTTAACAAATTTAGAAGTTTTGCTGTGTGAATTCGAGATAAAAAAAAGCACAGGATAAAACCCACCTCAACAACAAGAAAACATCCCATATGAGCTAATGGAAGCATACAGTGTAGCATTCTAGGTGACACCGTATGAACATTCAGCAGTATGAAATGACTTATATTTTACAAATGCTGTTTTTTGCATTGTACTTTAAATCTGCAATTATAATGCAACATGCTTTAGAGTCCAGTTGTCCCTAAGAATTTCTCTAAAGATTTCCTTTGAGATGAGTGTGAGATTTTGTGCTTGTTTAAGCACTTCTGGTCCTATACAGTTCCTCAGACCTAATATTTCTCAGTTTCCTTTTTATTGCAAAACTCTGTGACCAATCGACAGGCCCTGTGGCTTTATACAGAAAGGACTTGTGAAGTCTGTGTGGCTTGACACACCTGACAGACCCAGACACTTCAGGCAGCATACTGTATATACACAGCGCACAATGGTGTAATTCATGTACATATTATACTCCAGTGGTTTTATTGCTGTGACATACAATACTAGCACTGCAGTATTGTGTGTTTTAGTACAGCCTGTGAGTGACAGGTGTGTAAGTTAGGGTAGAGGCTATCAGCAGAACCTCCTTGCTCCATTGCAATCGGCACACTCTGTCCTGCCTGGGCTCAGAGGGAGGTTTACGGTTTGCCCCTGGACTATCATGAAAAAAAGGGTATAGAAGGCCCCCATCTCAATTACACCTGATTTATCTGTGTAATAGATCTTATAAAAATAAAAAGTATGGGCAATAAATAAAGTGAAATAAGAACACGCTGAATATATACATATATATATATATATATATATATATATATATATAATGGATTATATGAGGGATTTCAGGGATATATGAGGGATATACGTCTGCCTGAAATCCCTTTGCCACAGTCCATATGAAAAATGCATGATGTGTTTCCCAATTCCTATGACCATGAGGCATTGCTGTACGCATGGCTAGGCTACTCCTTAAGAGCTGGGCACCCATTCCAGAACACAGTGGAATTTAAAAGAGAATCCTGGTACCAAAACTCGGGCTACACTGCTTTCTCGCAAGGTTGTGGGTTTGAATCACACTCACTGTTCTTGAGGCGGAGATGGGTTCCCAGGGACGGGCTGGATATCTACAGGAGTAGCCCGGCCTTACACCTTTCTGAAATGTGGGCTCTTGGTCACCACAACTACCAGATTCAATCAGGGACTACAGAGTAATGGATTAGAAAGCATTAAAGCTGTCACGATTACCTGATTAAACTGGATCGCTCGATTACTAAAAGGCATTGATTAAAATTTTCGAATCTCTTATTACTCAGCAACATTGCAGAAGGAGGACAGTGCCTAGCATATGAGTGTCTAAATAAGGAGAGAAAGCATCAGTTCTGTGGAAGCACTTCACTTTAAAAGTGAACGAACATGCAGCCGTCTGTCAGTATTGCAAAGCAGAATTTAAATATCACCAGAGAATGAATGCAATGCAGATACCTCTTAAAAATAAGACATATGGGTTTGACAAACTTACCCAACATTGTGAGGTTAGCCATAGATATGTGCCACTTAGCCTCTCGGAGTAGCTTTGCCTGTCTTGGTCAGCATTTTGACTTACAATCATCTTGCTTAATTTTCTTTCTATGATACCTGTATGTCAGAATTATTACTGCTAAAACAAACATTAGCCCTGTCACTTAGCCACATCATCTTACATAATAACCATATATTCTTAATATTTCATACCATATTATGTATTTTACTTCTAAACGATATTGAGATATTGGTTCATATTGCGATATTAGAAGTTTTTTGCAATAGTTAGGAATTGAAAATTAACTAGGCCTATATAGCCAAATATAATGTATAATTTACCAAAAATAATAATAAGTTGGTGGTTTTGCCGTGACTTGTGCCAAGAGACACAAAGCAATGGCTCAAAATCATTAACTTTTGCTCAATATCGTCTCCTTGGAATAAAAGATATTTCCAAACAGTTCCCCCTCGCTTTCCTCCTTTCCACACTTTTTTGTTTAATCAGCAGATTACTCAATATTTGATGCAGTCGGTTATGACAGCCCTCGAAAGCAATCTCACCTTTAATGCCACAACTGAGTGACACAGCATTACATAATTTAGTGCTGGTACAACCCATCCTATTGCCTGGCCAATCAAAGACTCAAAATGCAACTGTATAAAAGTACGTCTCAATTTCTGGGAACTAATATTAAATGGTGCGAGATTCAGCATTCCCGGCCACAGTCGTATATTGATGAACTGTACCTAAGTGAGTAATTTTGTCTCTTTGCGGCTCTTCCGGGAGCGATGTTAAATAACTATGCTATGCCAAAGAAACTCAGAGGTGGTTTATTTCAAACTTGCTAATGTGCATTGTTTTTCATAACAATACCTAGTGCGAAACAGTTATACCGAATTCTCAGAAACGGCATTATTCATCATTTGTGCCCTGAATCTGAAAGCGCCAATACTGATTCCTTTTAAAACCGCACGGAAGAGCCTGTTCATCCATAGGCAATCAACAGAAGCACTAAAGCAAAACCAGAAAAGCGTTTTTTTTGTTTTGTTTTTTTTTTTAAATATAACACCTGCTCAGCAGAATAAATCGCATATTTGTATATTGCTCACACTGGCCAGCACTGTGAGAATGGAGGGAGCCATGAGAGATAAAAATGTCATTTAAAGCCTGTCCAGATGTCAGGCGTTACACAGTAAAAAGCCAAAGGATGCTTTGTGACTGAGTGCTTCCACTATGACTGTCTGCATTTTAATTGAATATGAGACACCTATCTAACCAAGCCAGTTCACCCAAACATGCAGACACAGATGAGCTGATTTGTGTCAAAATGTTATTTCCATTCCATTAAATACCTTAAAGTGTTTACTGTTGCAAAACTCCAACTGAGTAATTCTGGCACAGTCCCCTTTGCTTTGCCACATATCTTTTCCCATATATATTTTCAATTTTTAAAAGCCTCTGACTGATAGAGCCGTAAGCCAGCATCGACTGAGCTTATAGCGAATCCTTCCGGAACAACTGTAATCTCAAACCGCCAGCTTCCAGCACGGCCGTCTGCTGACAATTTATTTCTGATTTCAAAATAAGAAATGTTGCTCTTCCCGACTACAAACGTGTTGGTTTGAATATGCAATTTCCTGCAAGTCAGAAAGAAGTTATGACTTATTACATCAAGCTGATGTTTATGCAGCATGCATGTTTTGCTTAGAGGGAACCTAAACCTAGAAGACAACTGAAAGCTGACTCAAGCCGAGGGGGCAATTCTCAGCCAGTCTGCTGGCTAGTATCTTGGATGGAATTTAAAAGCTTTGCCAATGCCAAATGCCCTGGGCAGGATTACAGGGCAGGCTAGCTGGTGCAGGTGTCGGTACGCATCAGCGAACCAGTGCCAGATGAGCGCACCTTGACCAATCGCATTGTTACACAGAGTACGGCTTAACAGAAAAACGTACTGTAGTGTACTTCATAAGAACACAAAAGTCAGTGTACGTTCTTCTTGGCTGTATTGGTTTCTTATGTAGACGTTCTCGTTGCACACATCCCTCACTGCCATGCCATGGCAAGAATCGCTTATGCTGCCACCTTGTGTCAGGGCTGAAGGAAGATAAATTGCTTACTCTCGGATGACCTTTGACCCCCTACAGCACGTAACCATCCACTCCAGGGCTCTCATCCACACAGCCAATAACGCCACCAGTCCTCCCCATGAACTGTGGTATCCTCTCCTCCTCCTGACCTCTGACACCATATTCTCCACTACTCTCATCCTCAAGGCCATTACTTGAGAGACATAATAGCATAATTAGTTGTAATTTTCCATTGCTGGACCATTTTGTCTTGCTGTATAAAAACCTGAATGAATTAACATTTCTGACCTGCGATGCTTTGGATTTTCAGCCCTGCTGGTGACCTTGGACAATAACTGACCCTCGTCCTTTTAACAATGTTTCTGGGTTGACTTAGACAGCTCCCTCAAACTTAGAAAATGGAAACGTCTCCTTTGTGCAGCAATGCCAGGCTGCCTGCACACCATTCCCAGATCCCTGACCTCCTAAACAGATCTTTGCAGTCCAAAGGAACATCATGAAGACTGCTCAGCATGGTCACCGGGGATCAGTCAGGGGCAGTTCGACAGTGTCTACAGTACCTGCACCGTCCTCGTTGGGTGTCAAGACATGCTTGACAGTCGCAGGGTTTCTAAAGTGTAGCAGAGAAAGGTGTTCTGGTGTGGGGCTGCCAGGGACTAACAGATGCATTGTTCTTATTATTCTAATTGCTTTAATAAACTTAGACTGAGTATAAATACACAGCTTTTGGTGCATTTCAAATACTGATGGGAAAACGAAAACATAAAAAGCAAAGGACTCACAAAGACTCCAAACAAGGTTAAGCCCATCTGTCACGCACAACACAACTGGCATGTGACAGATCCATAGAGCTGGCAGACATTATCTCCCCTGTTCTGCCCTGGCTCACTTATCCCTAATATATTGGTCTTGTTTGCATGTTACAAGAACAGGGGTGTAGAACTACAAGTTTAATTCGGCATGTGCTTTAGTCCCAGTTTGCTCATGACGTAATAGCCAGCATGCCAATGGTAAGACAGGCATAAAACCCAGCTTGCAGGACACAGCGGGCACCTCACACTTTCTTTTTTGCTTTTCTCTTTCACAAAAACTTTGAAGCATAAATTCGAATGACAATGCTTCAGACTAGAGGAAATGGCCTCCGTTCTGGGCGAGCTGGATGCCTTATTGGCCTGCATGGATCTGATAACTCGGACTGAACGTGATTAAACTGTGTGGCGTTTTTGGTTTAGCTTTGGGGGCTGCGGCACGCTTGTTCGGAATGATGCATGGCGACTCTTAATGAAAGGCAGGCGCCTTCGCCGGCCGGGCGGTGCTGGCCTCATGTCTGGCGGCTTGGGCGTGGCCCCCTCCAGGAGCCGTGCGCCGCACAGCATCCGATCCAATCCAACGCCCAATTAAATTCCTCACCTGTATCCCAATAGCTCAGCAATACACCCAGACCCTGTTCCCAGATCTCTTATAACCCGACACATGTACGTACCATCTGTGCAACTGTGTGTGATTTTATTACTCCAGCTTGCGCAGGACTTCGCAAACTGCAGACCAGCGGCGGGTGAACAAGGAACCATAACATTTTAACATAGGCAGACCCTGAGTTGGCTGAGTTCACATTCACCTTCCAAACCTTACTCTTAACAGCAGACCACAGATATTTACACCTTTTTTCCAGATCACAGCAGCAGCATGACATCTCTGATAGCTGGACCTCTGCAATTTGTGTTTTTCTATTAATTTCCTGTGAAATTGTTTTTCTTGGGAAAAAAACTAGCTCTGAAAGTTTTTCTGAGTAAAAATGTCACTGGTTATTGCCCCTGTGGCTCCTGTACTGCAAGGTTTAAACTCTTTTAAATTGTTCCATTCCCATTTTTCTGTGCCTGCACATATAACCCTGCATAAGGTTATCATTCCTATACTCTATTTTTTTCACTGCCAGTAAAAGCACACTGTATTATAATTAAAATTATATATTAAATAATCTAATAAAATGAATCCATCACTTATCTTGGAGTCGACGTGTACCATTCCACTCAGCAGAGGGTGCAAACAGGGGATGTCTACTGCAGGGCACATATACTGTACCTACACACTGTGGTTTAATTAGAGACATCAATTAGCCATAACTGCATGTCTGTGAACAGTGTGAGGGAATCAGAGGACCTTGGACAAAGCCCACATGACACAGGGAGGGTAGGATCTTTCCTTCAGAGGTCAGGGCCAATTTGGTGTGTGGAACCGAAAGGTGGAATGCTAACGCTAGGCAAGGAAGCCAAAATCTTCAGCCTTCCTGGTGCAAATGAAGTCAGCGCCTCCCACCGAAAGGCATGTGGCAACGGAATAGATTCTCCCCCGGAGCCAGACACAAGACACAGCCAGATGAGAACACAAAACTGCACCAAGTCTGCCAAGTGATGTACTGAAATGTCAGCAGCAGCTGGACTTTACAGGGGTTCGTTAGAAAGCATGCGAAGGCTACAAGCATGCCAACCTCACCCAAAATTAGATATTTACTCTAGTTCCCTTTGTAACAGAGACATGGTGCATAAATCCCTCAAAAAAAGGTTCCAGTGCCCACCTGCCTTTCAGAAAAATCTGATTAAAAGAGGCAGCCTGTGAGCTGACAGACAGAGGACAGAATTACTGGCTTTGCACTGGGTCTGACTCCTAAAAGTAAGAAGTCTGAATGAATGGCCATCAAAGCCATAGGTGGAAATGGGAATATGACCAATCCTTGGAGAACACTCATAAAATATCAATGCCATGATTCACTGCCATGTTACAGCTCCGGTTATGTGCAGGGAAATAAGAAAGTGCCATCCTGTTTGAAACTTGGCCACAGCTAAACATCTTGTTTAAACCCCAGACTCCCTTCACAAGCTGCTCCTTTTTGGCTTTCAAGGCCAGCCCGAAGATGGCTGCCCGCTTCCATTCTCACATGGGAGAGCATGAGACCTGAGCTGTGTGTGCGAGGGCAGGACTCAGTGCCACACCTCCTAAAAGCCTAGCTGGCTCCCTAATGTCACCCAATGGGTTGACCAGCACTGACCGCTGAGCTAATTTTAATATACATGAGATAGTGGACAAGCAGGAATGACTCCATTCAAAGCGCATACTAAACACCTGTAAACAGTAACGGAACCGCTGGCATGCTTCTGAGCATCTGCTTCCCCTGCGGTTCTTCTGCATCGGGACACAGTGTGTATTAGTGGCTAGATATGGCTATACCATATTCCACTCCCACCATCTGACAGCCTGCATGCAGTAAAAGCAGAGAGTCGGGAGACCATGTGACAAAGCTGATGCCGGGTCTGGCATGCGCGTGTGTTAGGGACAGATCACAGCCCCCCAGCCTCCCGGGATGTGTGGCTTTTTACCCACAGATCATCCAGATAGTAGAAACCCAACACTTTGGCACACATTTTTAACCCTCTGGTTTTCACCGTGGCAGGCTGCATCTGTCTGGTGGAACACAGTGCCTAATTGCGAAAGCTAGAAATGGATGGGTCCAATAATCGGAGCACCAATGAATTCCCACAGGGCCTTGGTCCTTAATTAAACAATAGCTCAATAGACAAAATGTGCCATATGCTAACAGCACAACACATACAGTATTCTTATCTCATTTTAATGTGAGGCACAGTATATTAAACTGTGCAGCCATGTCATTTCCAAACAGCTTCTGATATCTTCTAATGTGCTGTGATTGCTCATCGTACAGCGGATATCTATTCACTCTGAGATAAAACTGCTCAAAGCAAATGTGCCCTTTCAACATGTACGGTTTAAGGCAGGGGAGGGGAACCTGATCCTTGGAGGGCCGGTGTGGGTGTGGGTTTTTGGGATGACCTTTCAATCAGCCAATAAGAGTGGGTCCCCAGGACTGGAGCTGAGAACCAATGCTTTATTATTGGCTGATTGAGAGGTCATCCCAAAAACCCACACCCTCAGGTTCCCCAGCCTTGGTGTAAGGTAAGATACATTTACTTATAAAGTTTAAAACTGAAAAACCCGCCGTATCCTTAAGTGTGGCATTGAAACTGATAGAACCTTCTGTGAGTGTATGATACAAGGTAATGCTTCATGATACAGGGCATCTTCACGGGAGCAGCTCTCTGAGTCGAAGCGGGACCTTCCCTCAGAGAAATCGGGGGGGCCCGCCGGGTCATCCTTCGTCAGGAAGCAGGACTGGCAGAACAAAGTAATGTGGAGGAAGAGCCAAATTACCTTCTCAAGAGGATGCTAATTCAGACTTAAATGGGACATGGGAGGAGCAGGGCATGCGGGACACTGCTGACCTACCACCGTGCCTTCAGAAGAGCATAGCAACAGCTCAGGAGAAGCTGCATCTTAATGGGCAGAATGCTGGAGGTCATGAAAAGCAGTTACGGGCGCCAGTGCTCAGCTACAGGCTGCTGCTAGGCTAGGTGGATAGGGTACACCCTAGATGGAACCCCAGTATTTGAACAATTAAATCTACCTAAACTGATGCATGTTGCCCATCAGTTGTCAGATGCACATCACCTTTATTTCTTCCTTGGATAAATTGGAGCATATGTATAATAAGAACAGCTGGAGATGGGATCTGGGGGGATAAGAGAGCCGGGTAGAGCGGGCAGGTGCTTCACGTTTACAGCATGGACTTCGGGTGTCAGGACTTTGCGTCCCCTACGGCTGAGGACACAACGCGAGAGCGGACAGGAATGCAAAGAAGAGCACTGAGGACTCACGATCCGTTGATGACGCCATCGGGATTGAGCATGGGGATGATCTTGAAGATGTAGGCCTCACGCAGGGCCTGGGCTAGGGGCTCGTCGCTGCACAGGAACTCCAGGGAGCCCTTCATCACCCAGCTGGCGTTGCTCTCGCCGGGGTGGACTCGCGCTGTCAGCACCACGTGGGGCCGGTTACCTGGAAGGGCACTTCACTTAAGACACGCAACTCCTGCCTCCTACGCCTCTCAGCTTCCTCCACAGAGGCAGAGTCCTCTAAGCTAAAATGAGGTAGGTTTTAAAAGATCAAGTCTCAGGAGAAGCGTAGCTGTTGTACCTTTGCACACTCTAGATGGACAATCTGCTGTACAGGTCATTCAATTAGTGAATAATTTCTAATAAAAGCATCTTTTAGGAAATGAAATAATAATGCTGATCCATATGGTAGTTAACCTAGTGGCAATGTCACAACTGTGTTAATGCAAAGCATTAATAATTAAAACAAAACAAATTGGAGCCAGTAACTCTAAAGGGGTATATGAAGGAGTCTCGTACTCATGAGAAAGACCATATCGGTCCTTCTCATGCTTAGAAAATCTGATCCTGTTTTCCCTGTTCTGACGACCAGTGTCTAGGTTCTCTGCATCACTAGAACAGAAACTGGGCCTTTACACAGCAAACTACAGTTGTGGTGTCCAAAGCTGCGAACTTCTTGTCCGAGTCATATATCTAAAAGAAAGAGATGTGGTTCTTGGGCATGGGGCTAGAGGGACAAGACAAAAGTTCAGATTCCCACAGATGTTCACAGAAGTTAATGACGCTCAGCTGGCTCTGACGGGCACAGCCAGAGACCGGGAGATGAGAAAACTCAGGTAGGCTTGTGAAAGGGGAGCTGGAAGAGAACACAGAAAGATGAAGCCTCAAAGAGTTCTTGTTCTTTAAGGTAAGTGGTTTCTTACGGGGCTAATCAGTATTTCACCTGTGCACTTGGGGTACATATGCCCTACCTATCATGGCTGCTACCCCGCAAGATCTTAATGATCTATGTGTAGGTAGACTGTTTTCCGGTGCCCATCTGGTTTACCTTGTAGTCTACACTAATGCTCCATTTGGCAAAAAGGCTTTTTAAATACAAAGTTTATCGGTGCCATTTTGCCTCAGTGTCCATTTGTTCAGGAAACAAACACAAAACAGCAACACATATCATTGAGAAACTGAACCCTACACATATTGAGATGAATTAAGTGTATAGTGACAAGTCAACAAGAACCTAATGCCAGTTTTGAGGACGTGCCAACTTTCACAATATGCATACACTTGGTATTTTTTTTGTCCATAAATGATATAGTAAAGAGGGAAATGTGAACTGCTGAATTAGAAAAGATTCAAAATCACTGGAAAAAAACATGTACAGTTAAGAGTTTGACTTCAGGGACATTTTTTGATAAAGATGATCCAACTTTTAGACGTGTATTCCATTTCTATTGCAGGTGGAATTTTACAAATTTTTTCCACCAAAAAGCTGATGTTTAGAGAAGATAGCAAGATGGATTTCATATCAGAAGCACATTAAGAATTTAATTTAATCTGGCAATTGTGCTCCTTGCTTCCTTTCAGGCCAGTATGAGGGGAGGAAATAAATGGGGCGTTTGCATTGATCCCTCAGTAATGGGTTTTCGCTGACCTTTTAAAGGCACGCTGTCCTCCCCGTTTGTTCAGGTTCTGTATGTAATGCCGTCCTGCGGGTAGCGGAGGCCTCGAGGAAGTGAAGAAGTAAACCTAATAACGAAAGATTCCACATTCATCACACGCCTTTTCCCGTAGAACAATATTAGGTAGAGTCAGAGTTTTCTTTTAGGTGATATCAGGGACACGTTGAAATGTTTATTTGGCTGCACTTGACAGCATTAGAGTGGAATGTAATAAACTTATCACAGAATTGACATGTGAACCACATGCAGTCCAAAGCTCATCCTCCCCAGGAAATCTGATAAAGATCACACATACACAGCCCTTTTGTCTGTCTGAATAATGGAGCCTCAAAAATATATGAAGTATTAAGTGAAAAAATCCCACGAAGGCCTTCCCATACTGTAATTAACTGAGGAAAAAAGAAGATTAAGAACACGCAGGCGTGTCTGAAGAAAGTGTCCTGAGTATGAAATGAGAGTGATAAATATCACATCAGCCCGGACCAGAGGATTTCATTTTCCTTCAAGAGTAGCTGACATGAGCTTGGAAACTTGATCATTTATATTCCAGCACAAGAGTAAAGAGAGAGAGGGTTTTTCTGCACGTTTTGTCCATGAAGCTCTACCTTTACCGGCTCAACAAATCATTCTAACAGAACAAACAACAAGCTAAAAGCAGTAAAACATAGCCTTCTTTTGTTTGAAATAGACCTATTGACAAGAGATGAAGCTCACTGATAATCACGTACAGCTATATTATTGTACTCCTGCAGTTTTATGTATGGCTTGGGACAAGGCAATGTGACGCCATTATGCATGTGCCAATTTACCCCAAAAAACAGTGCTACAGTCTCATCCTGCAGAGTTACTGCTTTCCCAGCTGGAAGCATTTACACCAGCCATAAGAGCCAAGGTGTCATCTGGGAGCCAGTCGTGTCAAGAGCAGTTCCACCCTGACCTCCCATGTACGATCCTCTTTGGCCCCTCCAGTGACAAGACACATCCACACAGTGATGTCTCTCATGAGGTACTGAGGGGACCTGGAAGAGTCTCAAGCTCAGCTGAACCACTGGGGAAACCACAAATGTGCATCCTGCTTGGCTACAGACAAATTCACACTGTAGAGTCAAACCCAGACAAAGATAGAGAGTAGATGTCTGGCACACTTTTTATCTAATCAAATAAAAAGGTTTTTTGTCCTCCTCCTCCTCCATCTGATCCCTAGGGAGCGTAACAACTAATAAAACAGAATGCTTCAGTAAAACCCACCCATACCAGGAGGCTCTGTGTACAGGTCACAGGCAAGGAAGCCTTCAAATGTTGTTTGCTGGGAGGCATTAAGAGACAAAGTGGAGAGTTTTAATCGTGACCCGTGTTATGAGACGGCTCAAGATTCGAGATCTAAGCGGTACCCTCTGGCTTTGAGAAGAGGACTGTTCATGAGAGCCATACAGCGACCCAGCAACATAGTGTGAGACCGCTCCGGGAAAGTGATGGTAATCGGCACCATTACATTAAGACCCCCTAGGCAGCCGTAAGCGTAAGAAATGGGCAGACATGCCTGGCGTGTGCAATCATTATTTCACATGTAGTCTCAGAGATGAGGTGGGTTGCATGACTTTGAAGTCATACATCTAACAGATTCACAAGAAACTTTACACTATATCACTATATCTATATCAAATAGAGTTTTTATTTTTAATATGGACTACATACCTTATTTTTTATTAGTTTTGATTTAGTTCATTAGCTGCTGAATTCTCCAAAATGTTACAATACTTTTGAAAAACAGATGTAATATAATTATGTTGCCATTTGAAGGTTATGGCTAATTATAAGCTTACTCCTATAATAAAATAGTGAGATTTTTAATAAATAATAAACTGTAGCATTATGGGCTGGTACTCATTTGGTTCCCTAGTGATTTCTGGCAGCACGTGATGGAGAAACAGCCATCCCCCCTAGAAGAGCAGCAGAGTCTTATTCTGAAGGTGAAGACCAGGACAGGGAGATCAGATTGCCCACGATGATGAGTCAAGGCTTCCACCTTTCCATAAACTACACAAGCATAAACAAATACATAAAATCAATAATTTCTGTCTAAATCTTTGGGGGCGTGCCCCATTATGTAAAAGACTCCAGAACAATAGATCCTAATACAGAATAGACCTCGTTAAGAGGTAACCCCTGGCAATGGGAAAGTCAACTCATTCTCCTGCATGCCTATACCATCTACATGCAAATACTGCTTAATTGCTAGAGATGGGATGATGTCCATTTTCAGCCGTGGAATGAATTTGCCCTGTGAAGCTTATGAAAATGTGGTTTTAATTTCCAGTTTAATTATTAGAGATGTCACACTGCAATTATGTTGCCTCATCTAATTATTAAATCTAATTCTATTTAGTATGACAGTTTAGCTAAAAGCATTCAGCTTCAAAATGGATTTCCCCCCAAGCCTGTAATATTCACTGTGAGAACATTGATGACTGAGAAGGTATTGAAGATGGCTACCAAGAACTTCTGCTGGTACAGTGCTCTATCCATCACCTTTTCTGGAGATCCATCAGGAAATCACCCAGCTACCAAGTTATATGGCCAGTATACAGAGCTAGCAACTACTAGTATTATGGTGCGTTCCAGTTGTACTCGTAACTCGTAAATTATGAGTTCACGGCCGGAAGTTGCAACTGGAACGCCCCCCAAAGTCGAAATTACAAGTCGTGAACTCGTAGGAATCGACACGACCCCGACTTCAGAATTCAAGATGGCCGCGCCCTTTAATCAACAGAAGTTGTTGTAGTTTTTTTAGCGCTCGCGTCTTTGTGGCTCATTAAATTGGTCGACACGCCATATTGTCCAACCACTACCTGTGGACATGTTGCTTTCCGACTTGTTCTACTGGAACGCCGTGAACTTGTGTGTGACGTCATTCCCAGTTGTGAGTTACGACCTCCAAGGTAACTGGAACGCACCATTAGTTCATGGGACTGGTCTTATATGAAGCACACTTTACTGCCCACTACCAGCATTACCACATGACAGCATCAGGTTGGGGACAGATGGGCGCCACGCTAACTATAGCATGATCCCAGTCCAGGGGTCTGCTCTTTGAAGGCCAGTCCTGTCTAGCATAGGAAGCCCACCTTAACCAAACCAGAAAATTTCAGACCGCACCATGGAACAGAATCAGAATTGCACAATTTCCCCATATTAGCCACATAAGCTGGACCATGGGGGTTTACCGCAGACCGGCAGACGGCATCTTATGAAAGACCCAAACTATGTTATGAGCACAGGAAACCCTCCACAGGCACCTCAAAAAGGCTGTGGCCCCGAGTCTGCTGCAGCTGCTGGACTCCACACCTGCTCCCAGCACGGCTCATTGTATCTGGGTTATAATGCCAAGTGGCCTATGGTATTAAGTCCTGCTGCATGAGGACGTTAACCAAGCATACAAATGAGGGAAAGGTCACAAGTCCAAGCCTGTCACACCGCCTACAAAGTTTACAGAAAGCTCAGTGCATTACTGAACTTTCGCTTGGCCATGCCTCACCTGCTGTATCTTGCAAGAGTATCTCTGTCATTCCGACCAAGAGCACCCCCATAAATCAAGGAGTCCAAGTGGTCAGCAGAGACCAGACCTCTATCCACGAAAGTTTGGATATAAAATGCTCTTCAGATGTGGATCAATGTTCCTAAATTGCCAATTGTGTTAGCGCATGCACTGTGATGGACTGGCATCCCACAGAGGATAGGCTCTGTGCTTCCTGGGAAGGGTTCCAGGCTCAATATGTACTGGCTATCTGGTTCTGGGAAAATCAAATGATAATTGAGTTGCCTTTGCCATTTTATTATTGTGTTCAGCAATCATCTTAAATTCTTAGCTAGTATCTTCCTTCCTGGGTGAATAAACAGTGGCTCGATAACTCCATCTCTGCACATTATGGTCACAAAGAAAATGTTCTGTTTTAATATTAATAAATATTAAACAACACTATCTCTTGAAACTCCTTTGCTGGCATCTTGAATTATAGAATGATGTGACATTTATTTACAATATTTACGATATTTCACAGTCATTACTGGGTGTCATGACCAATCTCCAGCACATATTCTGGTGCCCTGCATGAGGAGAAAGTTATATTTTGATATTTAAATATTTCACAGCTTCGGCCATGTGTCAAGAACAGCCTCCACTGCATATTGTGGAGCCCTGTGTGGGGAGAAAGATACATTTTAATATTTCATGGCCACTATTCTGTGCTATGACCAATTTTTAAAAATCATTTTCAGCCTCATCCTGACAACTCCTGGCACAACAGAATTGGCATACAGCTTTTCTTAGAGCCAGAGTGCGATGTTCTGTTATGTTGCATTATGTTATGTTTGTACTCCAGTGTCTGGGAGTGGGGGTGGGGCAAAGCCGGATGACAAGCAGATTCGTTCGAGTCTCCTGTGCCTTATTACCAGTCCTTACTGGTCTTCTTTTGACCAGTTATTACTCGTCCTCTGGCTGGCTCGCATGCCTTTGGCTAAGCTGAAATGACTGCTCCCTGCTGCTCTTTTAACCGCGTCCCCGTCCGTCCCTAAATAAAGTCCCCAATCCCTACTCCCATCCTCGTGTCACATGCTTCTTTCTGCTGTCCTGCCCGGAGCGAGACTAACAACCTGCTTCTGTGTCCTTTCTGCTCCCCCCACCTAATAAAACATTCATGCATTAAAGGCCCTAAGGGCCGTTGCGGGTCCTGCATCCCTCCGCGATTGCATTTCGCTCTGTGGTGTCTGAAAGCCCACACTGATGGCACACGCTCATATCAGCCTTTGTAATCTCTCATCCGATGACACAAAAAAACACACCCTGCTGTCCAAACATCTTCTCGAAGGTAAACACAGGAGTGCGCTTTTCCCCGACGCTGCTGTCATATTTAGTTGATTTGTGTTGGCTCAGCCTGGAGCGAGGAGAAAATCAACATCAGGTGACCTCAAAGTAAGAATCCTGCAGCAAACATTCGAGGAATGCCAAGCGTGCCATGGCGCGACGGGTGAGGCAGCCTGGCATCACAGCGTCCCGGACCTCTATGGATGCCGGAGTCTGGCAGGCACACTTATACCTACACAAAGCAGCAATCATATCACACACAAGCGGCTGTCATTCTACTTCACAATGCTTTTTCTATGATGCTTGTACAGAAGAGAATATGAAGTCATACTGTGCATCTGATTCACCTACAGCATATGGTAAGTACGTAGTTCTTACACACCACGAAGCCACCTTGTTCCCTACAGGAATCTAAACAGTGTGTTAACACAGCAGTCTGGTATGATAATACATTCCTCCGCTGTTCTGAGCACCATATGCTCCGGATCTCCTGGGGGAGCCTGGCACAGCTGTCTCACCTCCATATTAAGCAGGGGGAGGGGCAGGGCTGAGGAGGGCTTCCTGGCACCAGGGCCTGATGGCGTCCCCATGCACACACAGGAAGGGCCAGGACACACCATCCCCGACCCTCCTCCCAGCCTCACACATCCATCACCACGGGCCGGGAGCTCCACCAGACCGACTGCGGTCGCTCTCCTCGGCGTCGAACACGGATTGCTGGTGCAGCCTGGCTACCTCCCACGTTTAACATCAAAGGTTTTGCGGAGATGCAGCCGATCGCGTTCAAAGAGACGCAGAAGGGCGCTTCTGGGGACGAGCCTGTCAGGCAGCAAGCCAGCTGGGGGCTGCGGCTGCCATGTGTCTGGTTATGACTCTCGTCTTCTAGTTACTTCCCAGATGCCTTTGCCCAAGGCGGCTGCCGAATGTACCCAGACATTCTGAGGCTGCTTGGTTTAACATACCTGCCAGTGGAGGAAGTGAACTTCCCAGGTTTTTGCGCTGTACTGTACATATTGTTGTGTTGATGCTCTCCCACCTCCATCTCCCCCACCTCCAGCACCATCCTCATCGATCTCTCAAGGCTCCAAGAGATCATGTGGGACCGTTTGTGTTTTGTTTACCAGGTGTTGTTTAAGCACCTTGCTCAGCAGGGCCTCTCCCGGGACTGATGGCCCTTCCTCCATCAAGGAGGCTGTGCTAATTTGCTACCCTCAGCAGGAGCAGAGGACGGGAGCGCGCTGGCCTACTTACGGAGCTGCTGCAGGTCATTCCAGCGGCGGGACGGGGGGCTGGCTGTGATGGTGACCAAGGGACAGGGGTTTCCTGCCAGTGTGTTGCACAGATTCTGTTGCCGAAAGAAGACCTTGCGGGGATCCAGGGACCGCTGGAGCATCTGAAGGTGTGTCTGAAACAGCAAGACCCACACGGCTCCCACATCACCTGTAACCTCAAAGAGCACCTTCACCCACTCATTACTGATAAAGGCAATGCATCCCAAACTCTACCATCTCTACACTGACATATTTACATTGAAGGACACCATCATCTTTTCGGCTTGCTAATCCTCATAGACTCAGTGGAATACACAGCTCAAAAGCAGTATAAATGACAGGAACATGCCAACTGGTCTTGCGGTGAAGAGCAAAGAGTCAAAGTCTAGTCAAAGTCAAGTTTATTGTCATTGTGCATATGCACAATAAAATGTGGACGTAGGCACTCCTTGTGCATGTATTACACAACAACAACAACAACAACAACAATAATAATGATAATAATAAGCAGATTAATATTTACAAACAGTATCATAGTTGTTTTGTGGATGCAAGGGTCATGGGTCATATATGTATGAGTGTGTGTGCGTGTGTGTGCACATACATTATATGGACAAAAGTATTGGGACACCTGGGGGTGTTCCATGAAGCAGGATTCCTCAGTTAGCTGGGTTATACTTATGTTATGACATGATTGTCCAATAGGAATGATCCTTACCTAAACTCTTATCTGTTATTGGACGACCATGACTTCTAGCATAACTTAACCCAGCTGACAGAGAAATCCTGCTTCGTGCAACAAAGGATAGGGTGCCAACCTATCACAGTGCACACTATCCATTCAAACATGCACACCTACGGGAAATTTAGTGGTTCCAGTTAAGCTCAGCATATTTCGGGACTGTGAGTGGAAACTGGAGCACCCAGAGAAAACCCCATGACAACACAGGGAGAGCATGCAAACTCCACACACGATCCAGAGTCCGGTGGCAGTTTGCTTTACATCACTCCATCCTATGGTTGCTATTGAACTTGGTGTAGCTGCTCAGCCATAGAAGCCCATTCCATGAAGCTCCTGGCACGTAGTTTTTGTGCTGGGGTTATTGTCAGAGGAAATTTGGAACTCCACATTTATTGAGTCCACAGAATGTCGGCAACTTCACGAGCTATGCACCACAGCACTCAGCAACCCCACTCTGCTACCTTACATAGTCTTCCACCCCGTGGCTGAGCTTCGGTTGTACCTAAATGCTCCCACTTTGCAATAATACCACTTACAGCTCACCCCGGAATATCTAGCAGAGAATAAATTTCACAAACTGACTTATTGCAAAGTTGGCATCCTATGACAGTTTGAATTCACTGAGCTCTTCAGAACGGCCCAGGTTTTGTAAACCTGACTGTATGGCTAGGTGCTTGATTTTATACACGTTTGGCAATGGGTCTGAATGTAATACCCAAATTCAACAATTAAGAGGCATGTCCCAATACTTTTTACCATATAATATGTGTATGTGTGTGTATATATATATATATATATATACACACAAATATATATGTATATAAATATTTATATATAAACATTTTTTTCATATTTAATGCATAAATATAGGTAGTTAAAATGCATAATACACATAATTTACATGGTATGCATACAAACAGAAGTAGTAATGCTTATATGCACACATTTTTCTGGCATACATTCCTGCAATCAGGAACAAAAATACCACAAGATCACATTCTAAAGGGCTCATCCTTAGAATTACACACCCACGCAAAACAAGCAGGTCTTTGCCTACAAATGGCCCCCTGAATCCTTAGGGTGGTTAAAAACTAGGCAAAAGAACATAAGACATAAGGACATAAGAATCAGCAGGTCACCTGAAGTGCAGAGTAGGTGTAGGGATAATGGTAAGCCAGGTAACAGACGTCTTCGCCATGCTGGAAGGTCACAGTGAACGTCAAGGTGTAGTATCTGCGACACTTCTGGCCTCTAACTGGGCAGAAATGGTTTCTGAAGACAGGCAAGGTCGCGAGGTCAGTTCACAGTGCCACCTGCTGGCAGGCTGTCGGGACAGGCGGGTGCCGCCTTCTCACCTGTAGTAGCAGATGTTGCTCCCGACACGCAGCCAGTGTGGCCGGCCATCCAGTGCTTCCCGCACGGAATAGAGAACCGGCTGCATGCCTGAGAGCAGAGAGCATCTGTTACCAACCCCTCATCACACTGCTGCCCCCCCCCCCCCCCAAGAGTGGTTATTGACACAAATCTGCTTTTCATTTTACATCCAAATTGGATATTTTTGTCCCATGTATTTTTGTCCTAATGTGCACCATTACCCAGTTTCACTGACTGTACCAGGAGGTTCTCTATGTAATACCCTGCACCGGGATGGGTGCTGAGGGACGGCGGCCCGCCAAGATCCGCGGGCTTCGCCACTCCGCGGCACGCCTCAGTCCCTAACTGCCTCCCTCACTCCGGATATTATTAGGATGCAGGCTGAAGTTCACCAGGTGCTCTGGGTGGAAATCGGCTGCTGGCACGAAGGAACGCCAAAAGCCTGCAGACATGGCCCTCTGTGGATGAGGACTCAGCCCCCCCCCCCCCCCGGTGCAGAGTTCTTCCCTTTAGTATTCCTGCACTTCCTGACCATGTGATGTGCCTTTCCCGATGACCCGTGTCCTCCTCCTTCCGCAGCTGTTTGCCCTCATATGGGCAAGCCTCCCAGCGGCACTCCACGTGTTTATGGGCCGGCTTACCGTAGTTGAACTGGCTGTTGGCTTTCTCACAGTTGATGATGTTGAAGCGATACGGAACGTCAGCCTCCATTCCGCTGACCTCGAAGTAGAACCACTGGTGGTGCTGAGAGCAGTTGGCGTCTGCATTCAGGATGAGGTCATACTCGTGGCTGTATGGAGGAGGTTGGGGGGACTGTGATGCGCAATGCATTATGCCTGATGCGTGCCTGTGCATCTTTCGCGATCTTCGCCATTATGCACCGCAGTGAGGAGTCACTTTGCCAGGGGAACAGGCGTTTGTGCTGAGTTGGGGGCTTTCACTAATGCCACTTTCCATGATCTTATTAACTAGCTTGGTGAGTTAATTCTATAAAAGTGGAGGCTGCTGTCAGGACCAGCCATGGGTCATGTGGGGCCTCTCTCATATTAAACAGAGCACTGGTGGCCATGATCATGTGATGAGCACTTGGGGGCTCTGTGGGCATGAACAGGGCAGCATTACCTGCGGACCTGGATGGCCTTGCGCAGATTTCCGCTCTCAAACTTGGAGAAGAAGCAGAGTGAATCAGATCGTTCCAAACAGGACCAGGGGCTGGATGACACAGAGAAGGGAAGGAAGAGGCACATTGTGATGGTGGCAAAGACAAGACACGTGCACCACAGGTCAAGTGGTGTCAAGTTAGGTCACACATTTCCTCCAGTGAGCTTTCCGATTTTCTGTAAAGCTTTGAAGCTAAAAACCCCCACCATAGCTTGGAAGACTCATGTAAGCCATCATGTTTGTGACATGGGTGTGAAAAAAAACAGGAAATTAACTCAGAAAAGCAGATGATGGAGAATGAGGCCAGAAAAAAAATGAACTGCAAAAAAGGCATTGGATCAAAAAACAAATAAACTGTAACTTATTTATTTATTTATATTTATAAAATATATTTATATGTATAATACCCCAAGAGACCGAAATGGATCTGGTCTCTAGCAACAATCAACCTGAAACCTTCAGTCTTTCAGATTCAAAAACCCATTGCCACTGTCTCCAAGGCAAGGTTTGAACCCCATCACCCGCTGTGTGTGTGTGTGCTGTGTGTGCGTGTGTGTGTGTTTGAGATGCTGTCTCCTCTGGGTACTCCAGCATAGTGAGTGAGTCTGTGTAATTGTGTGCCCAGAGATGGGCTGGCCCCCAGTCCAGGCTGCCTGCTGCCTTGTGCCTTGCACTTCTTGGAACAGGCTCCAGGCTTACAATGACCCTGCTGTGAATAAAGTGGTATGAAAAAAGAATGGATTTTAGAGTTACCTGCAGGTGCGGGCCTGCAATCTCTAAAAAAAAATCAACCCCAGTTCAATGTGTGTAACATGATGCTAATGTGTCCAATCCTCTGAGACCAGAAGCTCAAATCTCAGTAACCCAAGGGACCCTGACTCAAAGAGCCTGCTCTCTACTATATGTGTAGCTGTTAGATACCGTTAACCACAGCATAAAGACTCATATTAAAGGGTGTTTTAAAGACTGAATTACACAGCTATGCCTCTCATTCTCTAGGGAAACAAATGTTGCAATAGAAACACCTACAAACAGCCACGTGGAACAAACAAAGTGAAGGAACAACTATTACGAGCGGGGCACAAACAAGGATGACGGAGCATATTATAATGCTGGAAAAGGGCCGATTTGTCTCATCTGAGCTTAGAGTAATCCTCCCATTTCAGAATCCAAACATTGCCACAGCTCAACATTTGTGCTTATACATGTGAAAAACACAATGTTTGGCAACACTGGATATTGTCATGACAAAGCCAATGTTCTTCCACTGGTATGGGGATAAAAACACTGTCCAGGCACATCCTGATCCCCTGTGTTGTTATGCAAACGTTGACATCACCTGAATCCAACCCAAAAGCCCTAACTCGGTGCACCCCCACATCAGAGATGTGTGGAGGAGCCTTAAGCTACGTGGCAGAGTGCTATTTCTGACACCCCGTGCTTCCCTGGCTCTGTGGGAGAAAAGATGACAGCCACGGGCACCGAGATTTCAAAGCGACACTGGAGGACTCCTGCACATGGAAAACATGGACGGCTCCCCTGCGGATCAATGCTCACAATTTATTTTTGGAAGATATAAACACAACTAGGAAATGCTTCAGAGCAAAATTTGAGATTTTGACCAACTAAAACCAGGTCAGTATAAATGTCCTTCAGTTAAGGTTGTTAGAGCAAGGCTGGTGTGTCGATTAGCAGAATTATGTTGATAATTATGAAAGCAGAAAGTTCATGTTGGGACATCATGCAGATTTCCCCTCAGCCAAACATCAAACATCCATTTTAAAACAGAATTAGTACTTTACCTGGGCTCCTCCAAGTCAAACACAACTTTGTTAATAAGATCCTCTGGGTGGAGGTAACGTCGGATGTCTTCAAAAACTCTCTCCCTGGAGAAGAGAACAAGCTATAATATTCAACTCACATACATAAAAACAAGAGATACAGCAATTTAATGGGAGGTGCCCCCTGCTGGGGACCAACCAATTACTACTTATTAGACACCTGAATTGTTCCTTGGTCTTGACTGCCGCCAAACAGAATTGACTTGCATTTTATCTCAATGGGCCAGTCTTTCAAGATCTTTTTTATATGACAGGTTCTTACAGACAAATCCCAGAATGCCACGTGCCACAAAAGACTGTGACAAAGACCCAGAAACTGCAGGAAGTATCAACAGGATCCATGCTTCTTTGTGCTATTCTCCAAGCAGTTTGGAACAGGACTGATTTGGAGGAATGCAAAGAGCATCAAGTCATAGTTCCTTCCCAAATGCCAGTGAGACTATATTCTGGGGAAAGCCTGAAGCCTTCCATCCAGGAAGCTCAGTAGAATCATCTGCCATATTAAAATCTGTTTGCCCTTAACAATTATATAATTTACTAGTTTCAGAAACTGTTTAAGTGCTGTAATGTGATTAAGTGGCAAATGTTTAAAATGTTCCAAGAGCTCCTCCTTACTGTGCAATTTTTGCTAGACTAGCACTATATCCACGCTATTGATGACACTGAAAAGTGTGCTGGTCCTACGCATTCCCAGTCCAAGCTCTGTTTAAGCACACTGCCCTGGAATTACACCGCAATCTACTGCAAACCCAGCAAGCGCAGGCGGGCTGCTAAATGCAAAAGCAGAAAATGGTCACAGACATCAGCGCAGAGTCTAGAGTCACTTCCAGCCTCAAACTGAGTGTGGCAGGACAGGTCGGGCAACACCCGTCTGTATTATGCTCTGTCCAGTTGTCTTGGCGTTTACCCATTTGGTCGTGCATTGCATTTTCAAATTGGGCGTCCACATCACAATTGACTACAAGTCAGTGATACTTCACTATTACTTTGGTTTCCTGATAAGGAGAACGGCTAACCAGGCAACGACCAGGCACTGGACAACATTGGAGGACGAGGGAAGGTGCAAGACAGCAAAGTGCAGTGGATGTCTTGCATTCCTGACAGGCCTCCTAATCGGCCTGGGAAGTGGGCCTGTGTAAACAGCTTGGAGGGGGGGGGGGGTTCTATGATAACTGCAGCACAATGCAGGCACCTGCGGTCACGCTAGGCAAGGATGAATTATACGGGGTTCGACTCCATTGATTTCCCCGTTTCCCCTTTCCCAGGTGCAGACATCAGTAAGGACATTCCACCTCACAGTCATACTGGAAAGCCCCATAAAAAAATTCAATTTAACACTTTCCCAAGAGACGCAAGAGACTTGGTACAATCTCCAGCCGCTGCCTCCTTTTAACTCTTTTTAACCTTGGTAAAATAATTATAATTATTTAGTCAAAGTAGCAAAGTCTGATTGCCATTAAAGGAACATACAAGCATCATTACCCTAATGAAGACTGTGCAGTGCTGTTAATGTCACTGGAAACCATTTCAATATATATGAGCCTGCAGGGAGAGCGGTGAATAAAGACAGCCAAACCCTGACCCTTTTAAAGACAGTTAAACCATCCCTCTGTCCAGGGCACAACCAGGAAGCTGCCCCTGTTTGCACTCAAGTGCTTTACATGAAAGGCTCACTCGCAAGCTTCAGAATGCACTGCATGGCTGTCACATGCCAGTACAGCCTCTGTCAGCCATTCTTCTCAGCATGTTCTGAATACTCAGAATATTCCTAGCCTGGATCCTCTCCAGCAGTGCTTAGCCAATTGCCTAATTGTTCAGAAACATCACTGCTCCCCTACAGACTCACAAGCTGACCATCTCGCCGTCAGCACGATGGGCTGCTAAAGCTATCTGTCCAAACATCAAAAAAAAAAAAAAACATCTTATGTTTACTTCTGCGGGTACCAAGTAACAGTTTTTTGATACCGTGGGTCACGGCTCCATAGTGAAAAGTGATGAAATTGTGCCAAATGTATGTTAATAACACACATAAAACACGGCTGCACAGAAGGTACAGTAGTAAATACATAAATACCTTGCTGAGCCGAACTTTAAAGGGTCCTTGATCACTTCTTAGTTCATATCTACGCCCAGCAGATACGTGAGTAGGGACAGTTTGACAGACGAATCAACACTAATTAGGGCTTAAGCAGAGAAAAATTCCCCGGTTGAGATTAGGGCTTAAGCAGAGAAAAATTCCCCGGTTGAGATGTGAGGTAAACTCAATAAACAGAAAGCCATGATACTCTACGGTTGAAGACCTCAAGAGACATGAAGGATGGAAACAGAGGCTGTCTCTCAGCCCCATCCAGGGAAAGCACAGGAATTCCAGCATGACCATGTAGTCACGAAGCTCACGCCCGACGATACTGTCAGGGATGTTTCTGCAGTCGTGGTAACTGCCAGGTCACTGATTACATAACAATATAATCCTGTTTTCAAACTGTTCCCAAGAGTGTAGACTTTATACAAATCCATAAATCAATTAAAGAACTATTATTCTGAAACCACAAAAGACCAGCAGTTAAATATCTAGTAGCTCATTATCTACCCATAGAAGATGTAATAAATGGGCCCTGAAGACAAGTTACTCAAAGTGGAAGTGCGTCGTTCCGATCATAGCTCTGAGATTCAGGACGAGCCCCAACTTCCAGGCCCATCCGTCTGTCTCACTGCCAAGCGCTCAGAAGAATGATGCGTTTGAAAGAAGAAATGCCCCTGGATTTTTAAATAGTTCTAAGGCTGCGATGGAGAGGAGAAAGGGAGGGGATACCTCTGCATATTCGGCGTGCGCTCAGCCATTTGCTCCTGGTGGCTGGGTGTCCGGTGGCCCCAGAAGTCAGGGAAAGCCAGGACGGAGAAGCCAGGGACAGACTTTGTGCGGGAGGCCGCAGCCGTGTACACGTGAGGGTCGTGGTTGGGGACAGAGGCCCCGTGCCTCTTCAGCAATCTGTCCACCATCCCAGACACGTCCTTCTTGGCCCCAGAGCTACTCAGATAGGAGTTGTGGAGGCCCCCGCCTCTCAGATGCTCAGGAAGCACTCCCTTCTCATGCACCTCGCCAGGCTGATCTCGGGACTTCGAGTTCCCCTGGTCTTGGCCGTCACCGGTGGGTCTCCCATGGCGATGGGGGCCCCGGTCTCCCAGGCCGAGGTACCTGTTCAGCAGAGCCTCTTCATCGGAGCTGTCCCCCTCAGTGCCCAGATCCAGATCCTGAAAAGCAGGCATTTCAACCGTCAGCGAGTTTCCAGCCAGTTGCACCTTCCCTTCCTGCTGTGCCTATGTGACGCAGCGTGAGCATATGTACGGCATCGACAGAAGATATCACGACTGAGCATCTCCGGTCTAATTAAACCCCGGAGAGTGAGATTTTCACAGGACCATATGACACTATGCATTCACACATACGCATCTCAGTAGCCTGAAGGAAAATCCGCTGTATGTCTTAAGCATTTTTTCCCCTCTATAGATAACAATACGTGAACCTATATACATCTCCATTGAGACAGCAAGTGCTTTCAAACGTAGGAATCCGGTTCTGTGTTCAGAAAACGGTTTCAAGATGCTCTCACCCGAAAGCATCTGCTTTTCTTTCATGGTGACATCAAAAGGTGAGCATGCCTTTGATATTTAAAACAGATAAGGTCGGCCAATTACCGTACAAGCCCCAGAGAACATTAACGAAATCGCAAGCACTAAGTAATCCAAGCTGGAAGAGGGAAAGAAAGTATTTAAAAGTATAAATTTAGGTCTATTTCATAACTGGTGCTACTTTCCAAGTCAAACACAGAGTCAAGGATGACACTTCAGCTAATCATCATGGTCTGCCTTGCTGTCCACGGCTTTCGGCAAAGACAGACGCGGCAGGCTGAAGGAAAACCCGTGCCATTGCAGGCAGCATGCCTCCAATTACGGATGGTTCTACTGTTAGCAGTTTACTAGACAAAATCAGACTCTTGTTTGTACACACCTCTGAATGTTCTCTTCTGATAGTCTAGTTAATACATTTTGTAAGAAGACCAAATTATTAAAAAAAAATTAATTACATACTGTAAAACAGTTAAATTCACAATTTTCTGCAGACAATCTTACTGCACAATGGATCAACAGGAAAGACTGGGGAGTCACCTTGAGTTTGATAGTTTTCACTTCTTTTGATGTTTGAATAATGACTCATATGTGGGTCTGGTATGTAAGACCCTGAAGTGTCTGAAACTCTTTGCCTCACGTCAGACACTCTGTTTGTTACAAACATCTCCCTCAAAACCTCTGACACCTCTGACAAAACCTTCCCCCAAACGCTCCTCAACCCTTCTGCCCTTAAAAATAAAAAATAATATGTAAATTAAATTACATTATACACGTCCACTATATTGACAACAGTATTGGGACACCTGGCCATTACACCTATGGGGACTTTTATGACATCCCATTCTAAATCCATAGGCATCAATATGGAGTTAGCGCCCCCCCCCCCCCCCCCCCCCATTGCATCTATAGCAGCAGCCAATCTTCTGGGAAGGTTTCCCACAAGATTTTGGATTGTGTCTGTGGGAACTTTCCCCATTCACCCAGAAAAGCAACTGTGAGGTCAATCACCGATGTTGGACGTGAAAGCCTGGGTCGCAATCACCATGCTAGTTCATCCCAGAAGTGTTGACTTTGCTTTGTGCACTGGGATGCAGTCATGCTGGAAGAGAGAAGGGCCTTCCCCAAACTGTTCCCACAAAGTTGGAAGCATAGAATTATCGAAAATATCTTGGTATGCTGAAGCATTAAGAGTTCCCAACACTGGAACTAAGGGACCACTAACAACCCCAGACCATTATCCCTCCTCCACCAACCTTTACAGTTGGCACAATGCAGCCAGGCAGGTAACGATCTCCCGGCATCAGCCAAACCCAGACTCATCCATCAGACTGCCAGAAAGAGAAGTGCGATTCGTCACTCAACAGAAGATGGCGGCGTGCTCTACACAGCTCCAGCCAACGCTTGCCATTGTGCTTTGTGATGTGAGGCTTGCACACAGCTGCTCAGTCACGGAAGCCCATTCCATGAAGCTCTTGCCACATAGTTTCTGTGCTGGAGTTAGTCCCAGAGGAAGTTTGGAACTCAGCAGTTACTGAGTCAATAGAGAGTTAGCGACTTTTACATACTATGCTCTTGGCGACCCCCACTCTGTTCTTATGTCTTTAGGTGGCCTGCCACTTCATGCCTGACTTTCTGTTATTACTATGACAGTACTTTGCATTCATGGAGCTATTCAGAATAACCCATTCTTTCATAAAAGTCTGTAAACCTAACTGCATGGCACACTTGTAGTATATACTATATACAGAGACAACAAGCATGCATTTTCAGGCAATTTTAATATAATATTGGCCAAAAATAGATATGCCTCCAATTTATAAACATGGCCTCAACGGGGCTGAATATACAAACAAGTCCATACCCCAAATAATCAATACATCGGCTAGGCTAACACTAACATGAACTACGAGTTTTAAATGAAAAAGCAATGACTTTGTTTAATATGGATTAAACTGGACACTTTATATAGTATGTGAACAATAAAACATAACATCATAAAATGCTAACTGTTTAATATACTTTAGATGGCATATTATAGCTAAGGGATGAGCACATCTATATGACCAAGCACTGCATAACTCCCAACAACCTCAACCAATGCCATGCAGAATAACAGCAAATAAACAATTGGGTCCAAATCTGGTCCAAAGAGACTGGGTGGTTCTCCTAGCAAAACAACTATGATTAATTACACTGCCGAAAGATCAAAATCAATATAACAAAACTAAAATATATAGCTCTGATAGGCTCCAACAGCCCAGTTTAACACTTAGGTTATTGTAACAAATGATTTCGTTCAGGCTGATTTCCAAGATCAGTTGATGTTATGTGAAATACATGTATATAAGTGAATGCATTAAGGATCCTTTAAATTTGACCTTCTTGTGCGAAGTCAATATTTATTTTGTAATGTTGTCCTGAATCATAATAATTCAATATGCTTGCTGTCTTTTTGCATCTTGAATTATTACACAGGAGAAGACATGCATAATTAATCGAGGTTTTTCAATGCCACTGCTTATTGTTATGAGAGATATTACAGGAATGAACCTGCTGGTGGCAGGCTATACAGAAAGAACTGGAAGCATGATGAAATCTCAGCTCGTTTATACTCATCAGCACACGAAAGGCCAGCGCAACCAACTGACCCCTAGAGGTGTGGACGGGGACACACTAAGGACTAGCGTAAGCACATTAGTCATACCAAAGACATGGACACATATTACTGGGAACAATTCGTCTTAGTGATCTTCCCAGCATACATCTGGGAGAAAAGTTTTTCCAAGTCAAAACAGGTCATTCTAAGAGTCCTGGGAGCCGCTTCTATCCCACTCCACACTACAGCATTTATGCAGCCGTCCTCTCCCCAGCATTCACTCTTAGCAAGCACTACAGCTGAACCCTTGCTCTTAAAGATGTCCTCCCCTGCCATTTCAGATACTGAGACAGAGATCCAGCAGCTGTACTGCCTGGATGGTGTTCAGATGCAGAAGGAGACGCAAGGTGACTCTACACCTTTATAGGAAACCAACCGCATGTAATAACCCAGTGTGGATAACACCATGAATTCCATCTCAACTGCAAGTGTCAGCTGGCACCGAGACACTTGGGCCGAAGTGTAAATACACCTAACAGCAAAAGATCCTTAGAAAAAACCACAGTAAACATGTAAGCGTGTAGAAGTAAAGCTCTCATACTGTCCATTTTGTTGACAGAAACGTAATGCTGGACCAGCCGTTTCCAACAAAGAAGCATGTCCTCATAGTGCGAATGCTGGACCCCACTGAGAATCGAGCCCAGCACAGTGTTACTCTGGTTATCCATGTCCCCAGAATTCTGCTGCAGGTCCTGGTCCCACTCTTGCACAAAGGTATCTCATTAGTTTTCATTAGTTTCCTGCTTTTCCATCTGGAGTCTCTATTAAGTACATCATCTTAATTCGTCTGGGTTTATAAGAATGAGTTTTACCCGGAATTCATGGTGCAGCTCTGGACACAGGCTCACATATTGGTGCAGCTGCTCCTTTCCTCTATCAGGCTCTGGTTTCCCACACAGCTTGTTGAGGTCTGTCTCCAGGTCTTCATCCTGCACGTAGACAAAAGCTCTCCTGTTCCAGCAGATGCAACATAAATAAGGTCATGTGATGCCTGCTGTAATATTGTCTGTGGATCAGTTTGTCTCACCTTTACAGCTAATTACATAGTCTCAACAGACAGTTATGAATGACCTTAAGCAGGATTACACAAGTTAAAAAAAAACTCATACACGCACACATCATACAGAAAATAAGTTTAACAAGATGGCTCCGCAATTTCTGTCTGGCAGAAATGCACTGTGGCAGCACTGATGTATAGGTACAGCACCGGCCACTTACTGGAGTAATATGGGTTCTCTGAGGGCCCAGCCCCAAGGTAACGGGCCAAACAAATGCGACTGGCAAACCAGCCGTGTCTCTCTGTGACTGCTATACCCTCATCAAGTGAACAAACTAAAGACTTACGAAGTCCCTGCAGGTAGGATCATCGCTCCTGGGCTCGTCATCACTGTCGTCTTCTGAGCTGCAGTCTGCTAGGGAGAGAGGTGATGTATAGTGCCTTTCACCCGCTGTTCAGCTCAATCCCCCAGATTGTCTTAGGTCCATTTCTGTTAAACCAATGTCCACTTCAGTTCAGTAGAATCACAATGACTACAGTGGTATTTCTCTTTATATGTTTATGTGTATGTATGTGTGAGTGCAGTATGCGTGTGGGTGTGTGTTTTTTGTTAGTTTCTGCACAATGTCATCTAAAGGTAGGAAAAATCCAGACAAAGAAATCGCTAGGTGTTTTCATAATATGCACAAAACAAGCAATACTTCATAATCTATAGGAACTGAATTGCGTGACTTTGTAAACTTCTAGGGAAATATTGAGCCAAAAAGAGGTCAAATTGGCAGTCCATTTGTAAATGAAAATACAGTTTAATCAGCAATTTAAACCTTGGCTATACATCAGTGGGCACTAAATAGACAAGGAATCCTTCTCAGCACCGTGCCAGTGCATTTGCAGGGCTGGGAAAGGGTCAGGAGTTTTGCCAAATGGATCGTTTAAAAAAAGAACGCCTCTTGCTTTGTTACCGGATGACTCCACTCCAACTGTCCGCAATCATACCTGTTTCAAGAGCACATTAGCGAAGCCAATGGCAAAGCAGAACAGGCAAGACAACATTTCTAAAAGGGAATCCGGGGCTCCCCAGCTGATTACAGAGCAAGGCAGGGTGGTACTGAATAGCTCAGCCCTCGACAGGCTCCTGGCAGCCCTGAACGCAATGGGAGCTCAGGTTTAAGGACAAATATGGTGTGTTAATCAGCAGACAGGTCGTTCATAGTCAAGGTGTTAAGTATCCTGCTGACGGTGCCAATTTTTAATGTTGAATGACCTTAAACAACCGCTTCTAATGCAAACTTCTATCCATAGAGAGCATTGCCTTTTTAACTCAAGGACTGCAGCACATGATAGCACAAACAAAAGAATTCGCAGGACCATCTGTGACGTTATTCTTCTTCATCCTTGTATTTGATTGCAATGTCCACCCCTCCACTCATCCATAATTATTCATAGGGGACAGAGTCACGGTAAGCCTGGAGCCTATCCGAGGAAGCACAGGACAAAAAGCAGGGGACACCCTTGATGAGATGCCAGTCCATCACAGTGCAAACAATCAGACATTTAGGGAAATTTCAGAGAAATCAATTTATCTAACCATGTGTTACATCCTGCAGGGAAAACCCAATTGGCGTCAGTAACAAAGGGATGTGAACCAAAGCCCCATCTAGAGGTGTGTGAGGTCTCAGCACCAACCACTGCAACACCATTTCACCCTGCCATGTCTGGATCTGGTCCAGCAAGAGCTTTACGGAAAGGAACACACTGAGCATATGTATTCCCATTCTGTCATACCATAACCGCATGGCGAAGCCTCTAAAGAAGCCTGCTCCTCGCCCCCACAGGGGTTTAACCCGACACACCGGCGGGTGCCGCACGTCCTCCCCACATGAGCTCTCACAGTGCACAAAGGGCTTCACCTCACGCCGTAGATAAATGAGGAAGACACCTGACGGTGGGCCCTGCGCTTGCCATGCTATCGGCCTGGGTTGCCAGGGTAACGGGGATGGTCTTCCCAGACTGACTTACCAGACAGACATTACGATGTAGATGAATCGTCCCAAAATGTTTTCTCACAATTCATGCTTGACACAACCTCTGAACTCCATACACTTTAGAGGACTAAAATAACGAAAAGCTTGATTTTCTAATCGATCAATAATTCAGTCATATTGAATGTTCATGCCACAGGCCCACTGATCAGTGTTGCGCAGTGATCGCCGATCAGGGATGCTCCTGTCGATCCGTGATGCTGCTGCTCTTCACTCTGTTCCTTGGGCCTGGCTAGCACAGTGTTTACAGAGCTGGTACTGACCTCTCTCGCATTTCCCTGGTGGTATTTAACCAGGCCGAAGGCAGCACAGGCATCTAACCAAATAAAAACTGCAAACACTGCCAATTACTTTGGATTAAATTCTTTGCACAGCAACGAAATAAGTAAATTATGCAATAAGTAAATAATGCAGTAGCCCACATATTCACAGCAATACTGATGAGTGACAGTTTGAAGAAAATGGACAAAAGCTTCAAATTTTCTGCAAATATACCTGTGATACCTGTGTGTAGCTATCAGTAAAGGTGTATAATTCGATGTGGATTAAGACACTTTGAAGTCAAATATAATAAAATAACAGCAAATGGACATAAATGTGAGTGTGCTGCTGAGGCCAGTATGGTAAAGCCTTTTTCTCCGGCGGTGGTCTTTACCCTGGGACCCTGCGAGCATATCTCCGCAGGGAACGGGCCACCTGGGAAGGGGGTAGCTGTAGACACTGTGCCCGGAGCTGAGGGCCACGGGGCACTTGGGATGACATTTCCTCATCAGCTGGACGGTGGGCACCACCAGAGAAGCCAGGCTCTGGTCGGCCAAGCAAGACTAACATGCATACAGGAGAAAACTTAGCAAACATGACTTCCAGACCTTTGACGCTCATTTTAAATACAAGGCATTAAATACATATGTTTAAACTCCAATGGTACTCAAAGGACTTAAAGTATTTGCATGCAAATTACTTATCAATAACCTATATAATAAGACAATAATAAGACTGATAAAAGGCCCATTTTTAAAAGTAAAGGAGCAGGACTCAAGAGCATCTTTGTGGCAGAGGGCTGGATGAGTCTCACCTGTGCAGTGTGGTAAAGTAGCTCCATCCCTCTATCGGCCACCAGGGTGGCTCTGCCGGCCCTAGTGCCGGCGACGTGGGACAGGCAGTGGAGCAGGGCTCTGCGGATGGGTATGGCAGTGTTTTCCGTGTCCTTCTGGTGCCAATCTTCGTAAAGCTTCAGCAGGCCGGAGACGTAGCCCTTGGAGGCAGCCAGCTGGTTGTTGGGACCTGATGGCAAATCGTCCGTTGGAGCACGCTGACGGGCGACCAGGGTGAAGGCGGCGGGCGATCGCAGGGCATGTGCAGCATGCAGAGTCACGCATGCATGACCAGACGCAGGCAAAGACAGACATGTGCTGTGAGCTGGGTAGCCTGCTATTCACCTGAGCAGCATGAGTCCAGGCTGGGGAAGGGAAGGCATGAAAAATGGGAAGGAATGGACAGGCAAGGTATCGTCTTATGCTTATAAATAAAGTTATGAAAAGGCAAGCAAGACTATTAATGAAAGCATTTAAAAGCCAGTTATTATTAATCCTTGCCTCAGTTACTATGACCACCATGTAATGCACGAAAACAATAATAAGACTGGAAATGAACGTGAAAGGAGATGGAGTTCAAATGTCCAAAGTTAATATCTCTAAGTGAACATTCTTATTACTGGTGCTTGAAATAATAAAACAAGTTTTTTTTTTAAACGCTGCTCAGCATGCATCGTTAGTCATGAGCTGATTCAGGAAGCCTATCGTTTTAGAGCCAACCTTTCAATCTTTTACCATGGTGTTTCTGCAAACTGTTTGTAGAAATGCGGCTATAATTAACTGAAAATAAATTTGCCAGCATCGTTCTCAAGCCACTAATTGATAACTTGGCACCGCCATGAGAACCGGTCCCAAATTTACAGCGTCACCGTCACATTCCCGTTTTACGCAGCACACAGTGCCAAACGGCCAGCCTGAGGGACTGAGGACATCTGGAAGCTAGAGACAGAACCCACGTCTTTAAGACCATGAGCGTCGATCCAGCGGAAAACCACGGAATGCTTCCTGACCGCCATCCGCACACGTTAATTATCTCGGCTGCAAACCTACATAGGATCAAGCCCAACACCCAGCAAGGCATCCTAAGGACCACAGCCGTGTCATTCAGTGACGCGAGGCTACACAGGTTAGATCAGAGCCGCTGCTGTGATTCCTGACCTTACCTCTGAGGAATGGGAAAGACGAGAAGTGAAAGTAACTGGACACACGAGCCGGACTCTGGGTCACAGAGTGCAGCCGTTCGGCTCAAGGCCCTGTTCTCAATGCCCCCCTACCCCCCAGGGCTGCTCGCCCAGCTGCACAGACTCAACCCTGCAACGCAAATGCCAACGGCTGCAACTGGTCTGATCTGGCACCGCGGGGCAGATTCCTACGCAATATATCACGCACCTTACAGAGCCAGCCTCATAATATACAATGGGGTCACTGTCACATAACAGGAAATTTATCTTGGGATTTTTCTGCGTTTCGCTGTATTTTGATTTATGTGTCTTGCTTGGTCAGTGGTAAAAGATAACAGATAAAGTCAATGCATTCTCTGGTTTGTAGCTGGTACGAATGGCTGTCCCTGGCTGCTCTTGGTGGGTTTCTCTGGCCATCATTTGCTACTGCTTTAATCAGCTATATTCAATACTTGATCGATTCCTATATCTAAGAGCTGCAGTCAGAAATAAAGATCACATATGTGTGAGTTATATATTATTATTCAAAAGGCACAGAAGCATAAATGACTACATAAAAAACCACGTGAGACACCAGTCCAGCACATCATACATCATACACACCTTCTGCTTCGGTAACTGAATGTAACTGCAATTGTAACTGAAGTCTTTTTATAATGCACAGCATACTGGGACAACAGCAAGTGTTTGAAGACTTTTGTTTCTGACCTTCAAATGCATGACAACTGAGAAATAAAATTGAGTGCACTGCTCTATGCACACATTTCCCAAGGAAAATTGGCCGTGCCAGGGCCTACAGAGCAGGGAGGGGTGCGGCAGGCCGCCGGTGGCCAGACGCATGTCTTTGAGGAGGCTGCTTAAAGAACATCGACATCATAGCACTCACCAGCTAAAGAAGTCAGAGACTGCAGTGCACCAGTAGGTGCAGGATGTGTACTCAACCAGGACCAGAGGAGACACACTGCCACCTACAGGTGTGCATTTGAACATACCTCTCTGTGGTAGACTTCCCCAAAACAATCTGTGCGTTTATTTCAGTGAAAACTATCAATAATACTACAGATCGCACATGAAAGCGAGTGATCGCCAAAGTAAATTGAAAATTACTCGGTACAAATTACATGGCATTTATGAAGTCTGGCTCACAGCCCTTAACGAGCCGTACCACACTCGACCACCGTTCAGGATCACACGCACAGGACAAAAGACAAGGCACGGCGGGGCAGACAGCACAGGCTAGAGAGGACTGGCTATCGTCCAGTGCAGGGCCACCCCGAGCCTGGTGCATGTCAAAGGTAGGGTGGGGTGCACGTGTGGGAACTCCCTGAGCGGGATGGGCTACGTACAACACAACAACTTACCTGACTGCAAAAGTGCTGCGAAAGTGTCTATGGCGGCTCTGAAAAAAAGAAAAAGAAAATCTCAGGCCTCAGAACAAACTCCTGCCACAGAGATATAGAGTAATAACGCCTTTAATAAAGACAAATGGCCCAGGAGGAAAGGCATTCCTGAGAAGACACATTCGGGATTAATATTTAGAGTAAGTAATGATTTAGCTATAAATAAATTCAGAGGAAAGTCATCACGTGCATTTTAATGTGATTTCAGATTGCAACAACACTACCATCATTTTATTTTTCATTAACTAAATTATGAAATTGAAAATGGTTTGGAACGTAACCATGCTTTTCTATCGGTTCTCGCAGCAACGAAACAAAGTATTTTGGACACAAGGCTTGTTTAATGTTAAAAAGTGGGTGATTTTTACACCACAAAATTGTAGTGTATAGTAGGTGAGCAAATGTCTTACTTAACATTAAAGAAAAGGGTGCAGTTGGGCTGATTTTGCAGAGGCCTGCAGAAGGCTTGTTAGGCGAAAATGAGTGAGCTCTCCGCTTATCTGTGACATTCCACATTACCATCAACGTCTCAGACTCAGAGTAATGTAAATCCATTCATCACACAGAATCTGTGCACTTACTCATGTAAAAAGTAACGCTATAAAAAAGAAAACCTTCGGCACTTTTTTATAAACAATAAAAATAAATCACGGAACAGTTTACTTCCTGCCCACTGAGGCCAGTGGCAGGTACCCGAAAAATCGACCCGTGCCACAATTGCCAAATTAAGAAGGTTTTTGGTTTTCTTTCCTTTAAATCTATAATAACCAAACCACAGTTGTTCTGTTTGCCTCAGACAGCGACAGAACCCCTTCTTCCATAAGTAAAGCAACAGAACTGTAACAGAACTGCAAACGCTGTATTTAAAAAAAGTCAGTGAAATATCACTGTATTTTATTGATCAGCAGCACAAAGAGCTCTCTCAGCATTTAAAGCCTTAAGATTATTCACCGACAGTGCTTAATTCAATTCCCCTCCAAAACCCCTCATTTATTATCTGATTCGAACATCCTAATGCACACCCAGACTAAACGTTTATGTAAATTCCCATTAAACATTATTTAGTGGAGCTGATTGATACTCCTAATTCCATTACTTCACAGGCTTCCGAATTTCATTACATATACAGGGCTGCCTCAGAAAACACATTAGGCACGTCTTCCAGGAGAGGATCCACATACATATGGCTCATATCAAGTTTGAATGTCTAAAATCAGCCCATAGCTTTCAACGTTCGCCACGCAGCTTGTCAGACCAACGGCTAGGGACCCAAAACTATTTTAAAAACATTGAACAGAAATATAGTAGCTATATGTTAGTGGTCAAACCTGAATAGAACAGGTCCAGATAAGTTATCCTGTAGCTTAAGGCTGCTCTTTTGCTTTTTAAATGCCTTTTATTTGTAGGATGCAGGTGTAAACTAGAAGGACATCAGCTCTGGGGGGCAGGGTGTAATTAAGCATCCTGCCTTGCATGTATGTGCTTGTGATATCATTGAGGGGAGCAGTAATCCATCAACCATCTTGCCCTTTTCTTGGCGTTTCCTAACAGCATTTATAAATGTGTACTTAACGTCTCATACTACGGGTCGTCTGTCGGTTCAGTATATGTTGGTGGTGGTACAAATTAGGCTTTAGACACACAACAGGCATGGAGCAGGTCATTCATTAATAAATTACACGTAGCTGGGCTTTGGGTCTGCCTGGGTTTTTAATTAACTACAGGATTACATGCTACTCTGTACTCTGTGTACACTTTTCTGAGACCGTTATGTGGTAAACAGACAACTGAACAGCACAGCAGCTGGAAACACGACTCTGCACATCAGGGCTCAGCGGCACCTTGTTTTCTGTGTGTGTGTGTGACTATTACATTGTGGGGATTTCTCCAGAATGTGGGGAAAAGAAACCTGTAACTTTTAACCTTGTGGGGACATTTTTTGGGTCCCCATAAGCATAATTTCATGAAAATGCAAATGTAATGAAAAAAACTAAAAATTCCAAAAGTCTTGTATTTTGTTTGGTTGCTTACAGTTAAGGTTAGAGCTGGGTAGGGGTTAAGGATTAGGGTTATGTCCATTGGAATCAATGGAAAGTCCCCAAAAAGATATACGTACATGGATTTTGTGTGTGTGTGTGTGTGTGTCTGTCTGTCTGTCTCACTCTGTAATTTAGGCTGATGGTCTCAGGTATCTGTATCATACCATGGTAAAAGCTACTGTGTTCCCTGCCCATTAGAATTGCTCCCACATGATGCTGTTCCTATATTAAGATTTACAGCCGGACAGAAAACATTGTAAGGGTTAGAGTATACGGAGAAAATGAGTGTGCTCATTCACAAAGTTCTCACAAACCTAGTGACTCAGCCCTCCGAAAGGAGAAAGTCTTGCTGTAGGCATCAGTTACTGACTGCCCTTTTGGAGTCAAACAGTTAGTAAAGGGGGATCTTATTCTAAAGGTAAAGAGGCAGAAAGCATACATGACAGTAAGTGTAGAGAGGCAAGTAAGGCTAACCGGGTAGCAAACAGGGTTATTGTTGCTACCAAAAGCTAAAACAATGAGAAAACATTTTCCTAAACTGAATTACGATACGAAAAAATAGAACAAAAAACAACTAAATGATAAATGTGACTTCTGAAACTAGCTGAGATAAGATATAAATGAATATTAAATACTGTCCAATATTATTTTCAATATTATTTGCCTAAAGTAATGATCGGTTTATCTTTAATTACCATTAATAACAGCTGGAACACACTTTGCCAATTTTGAGGACATTATTACATAATGTGCACTGTGTTTTCATGTACGGCATGCAAACAAAACAGCTCTACAACTTTCAATCTATCCCAAGAAATAAAATTGCTAAAAACTTGTAAAACAAGCAAAAATGCATTTACAATAACTAATAAAATCACATTTAAAACTAAAACAAATTAAATTAGAAAATAATATAAAAATAAAAACTATAAGAACTCAGAGCTATAGTAACGCTGGTAGCGGACTAGCGAGTCAGAGCTGGAGCCTGGAGATGGCTGGGTTTACTTGTGCAATGAAGATGAGGAGGAAAGAGCAGGGCGGCGCAGCAGGCCGGCATGTGGGGAGGCCTGACACGGTGGGACCGGGAATGCCGCTGCTTATCAGGACATTCCGGAACAATGGCCACTTAGAAGAGGAACCGAGGAGCACTGATGCAGCCTGATTCTCACAACAGAGAGGAGTACTCCAGCCCATGAGAAGGTGAGATCTCAACTATGACTGCACTTTTACAAAAGACAAAGGAAGAAAGTACTCAGCTGCCCTGTGTAATGTGACAACTCCAATATAGAGGGGGTGGATACTACTTGATAAACAACAGGTGAAAAGAGGAAAACTCCCATGTAAGTATAAGTCAAGTACTCCTGCTCATGCATGAGAGGAGTATTTCTGTTCTGTCTAAGTGGAGAACTACCACATTAAGTCCATGGAGAAAAACAAATCAGGCACATCTGGAATATTAGGGAAGAGGGTTACTGCTGCTAACAATAGGAGAGTGAGCAAACACAGGCCCCCCAGAGTCCCCATGGAGCTTGTTAGTCTCTGTTTAATAAAAAGCATGGCAGCTTCCACGTTATGCCAAGGATTTGCGGAATGCCGCAGCTGATAGGAGCCCGGCAGCCCGCCTGCGCAGCCCGCCTGCGCTGATTAAGGGGCAGTCTGACATGCGACGCGGTACTCACTTCACTGTGCGACTGTGTTTCATTGTGTGCGGTGATATTAATTTAAAAACGACGTCCAGCCCTCTGTTCTTGCCGAGCAAGGTTGCCGTGGAAACTAAAAGGAGAAAGATGGAATTATTCAGCATGCTGATAGCAATCAGACACGAAGATGATGATGGTGATGATGATGCCTAAATGCACGCGGGGCATTAGCGTCGCAGTGCTGCCTACTCTGCCTGCTTTTGGCGGCCTGTATTTTAAAAGGCAGAGGCAGGCAGGGCCGGCCTCCTGCATCACACTCTCAGGGTAGGTCGGCAAAGGCCTCACCTGAGCCACAGAAGGCCTGCAGCACCCAGAGGCAGGCCGCCGCCCTCCTGGCATATTTCACGTTCTGCCGGAGCAGCTCCAGCGCCGGCAGTACGGCTTCCATCTTCTCTGCCTTCAGACCGATCTTCCTGTCTGAGGTGCACAGCGCGTGTCACTCCTCTGAAGGCTAGACTCTCTGACCACCAGGTGACAGCTGGGTGGTAATTACACTGGTGTGTTTCGCTTGCTATCACAGAGAGATGCTATTTAGAGTAGTAAAATAAACCAAAATGGTAACATAAGCAGTCAACACAGCTGGCTCTCTGCCTTATACATAGGTGACAGCGGCGGCAACTTATTGGTGTTACACACCTATGCTGCTATACAGAACTTCCCCGGGGACAACGCTGGCCTGGAAACCCTCTAAAAACAGGTGGAGATTCTATACCATGTGGCCAGAACAAGGGTTTTAAATAGCCCGGACAGCTCAGCAGTGAGAGCCAGAAGTCACAGCACACACTGTAAACCCTGGAGGGTGACTTTCTGAAGCAGTAAACAGCAAAGCCCAAAACTACAGGTATGGCCCTAGACTATCCATGGATAAGGCCAGTGATGAGGTGGATCCAGAAAAGAAATTCTACTTAAACCATAATATGTAAAAGTTTGATAGATGGCGCTCATCTTTCCAGTTACATCTTAGGCTTCTGAATGAATGACAGCACCTGGTCTGGGGAGATTAAGGAACTGGGATTTGGCATTGCCCCAAAGTGAGGAGGAAGAAATTCAAGCCATTCATTTACTTAACATCTAAGAAGGAGCCTGACAGATGACACGTGGTGACTCACGCACATTCTGAAAGCCAATAACCAATTAGATCATTGCTTGGACAAAAAGCTGTTGGTGACAGTCCTAAATGGGTAGCTGAAGGTCCAAATCTCAGAAGCATAATTTGAACTGTGCTGACCACTTCCTCAGCTGGCCTCCTACCCGAATCCAATCACAGTGATGTTAATATGATGGATCGATGTTAGAAGTCCTGTCCAGCTGTCTTTCTGAAAATGGGTTACTGACTGCGTTTCAACTGAACTATAACTTCCACTCAGCGAGAGAACCAAAAGCAATTTACAACAGCACTAGGTTATCAAGACATAAAACCTGCAAAAGCAAAAAGGGCATATAAGAAAAAATATATTATACAAGCATGTTCCTTTTTTATTAGTTTCTATTGTCTATAGTGGTTGTGTTCTTCATATGTGACCTTGAGTGTCTTGAAAGAAATGGGAAATGTGTACACAAACTAATGTGAACATACAAACCCCCTAGCAGACTGTTTCTCCATGAGAGACGGCAGCCACTTGTGCCGGCGTGTCTTATCGAATCCTTCCCATATCCATCTGTCACTCACCTCTGTGGCCGACTTTGGCCAGGAGGTGGAGCAGGGGCAGAAGGGCGCTGTCATTGGGAGAGGAGGACCTGGCGATGCTCAACAGGGCCATAAGGAGAGCCTCACTGCCGCCTTTGGATATCATGTAGTGGATCCTTCTGTCTGTGCCTAGGAGTAGTGCGATGGAGTGTGAGAGGAAAGCTGCAGAGGACACCATACACCTTCTTCAAACACAGGTTATGGCTTTGTCAGGTGGGAAACAAGGCATCAAACCCAGTGTGGGTGAGATTATTCAGACTGTCGATCAACAACAGGCTTAACCATACTGCCCATTAGTGACTTATTGATCGCTGTTGGCTTAGACCTCTTAGCGACCGACAGCCGTGACATGGTGGGCAACTAGCCAACGCCAACGGGCTGGATTCCACTGAACTTTGGCGCCTCGGCAGTGACAGATCCACAAGCCCGTCGCTACAAAGGCCTGAGCACCATGTTACAGTTTAAAATGGGTTAGCTGGATGGACTTGGAAGGGTGCTATTATAGTCCCAGGTGTTAGGGCATGGTTTCATGTGTAATTTCTGTATGGGTTAATAATGCATTTTTTTTTTTATTTGTTTTTCTTTGGGTTTCTTAAAGGGTCAATAATCCCGTACTGCGTTTGGATTATCTGATTCAATCCTACTATTCTGGACCATAGCCCTGCCCCCTAGAATCCTGCCACACTAATCATACCCACCGTGGGACTGCAGCCTCCCTTCTTCCATCAGTAGTTACAAGGAGCACGGTTTACAAAAGATACTGCATATGTCGAACTAATTATAAAATTATGTTTTGAATATTTCACAAACATAATATTTGACAACAACAAAATGCAATGCAAGGCCAAATACACAGGCATGACATGCATCATGTTATATTAAAGTTACCTACCGGCTGAGAGAAGCTCATCCAGAACATTTAGAATATTCAGCAAGCTTTCAATGTTTTCAGAATCCTGTATTGAAAAATAAAGCATATTTTACCCCTGAAAGACCATGTGATCACTCTTTATGTCACTTCTCCCTGTTTTTCCCTTAGAGCTCCAAGGGCTGAACATGCAGTGCAGAATCACAGCCAGAGAAAATCAAATTAAAGTCAAACAGGCCTCAGGAAACCACTTCTGTCAGAACCAGAACCCTAAATCTCGCAGCCTCTGAAGAAGCACCTTTGGCATTTGCCATAGACTCAGCGTCAATAATTAGCCAATATTATTATGAATGGAGGTTTTGCATGGGAACCTTTCTGACGACTCTGTGCTGAACTCGTGCCGGGGCGAGACAGGGCGTGCCATGTAGCATCGGAGCACAGGAAAGAGAAGCGTAGAAAGAACCTGAAGCTGCTCGGAACCTGAAGGCAGCTTCAGAATGACAGGCCGACAGTTTGAGCGTAATCTGCATGGAATCGTGGGCCCAGCTGGCGTGGTACACAGCACCTTTGCAGGGTGAGGGATGACAAAGAGGCGTCTGACGGCAATGGCAAACATCGTTAATGTTCACGCGAGGCGGATCTGCGTTTACCGCCTCGACGTGCTGCGTATGATGCGATGTCAAACAAAGAGCACAAAGGCAGGGAAGGCGTCTCTTCTGTCGACTAGCAGTCGTGACACAAACGATCAACACGGCACAGACCAGGGCTGTTGCCAGGGTCCCAGCAACTGCAAGTGATGCGAACACAGACACAAACAGGATAGTTGGCGTGTCATGCTCATTACCCAGGCATCAAGCTGGAAAATTTGTGCCACAATTCCTGTTCCGTTAATAGCTTAGAGCAGTCGCTCCAAGCCAAGCCAAACTCACAACTAATTATGCTAAAGAGGGCTGCAGTTTGGATCCTGACCTGGATTTCACATATGATATGCGGGCAGAGAGTTTCTTTATACTGAGAGAGGACAAAAACTAAGCAGACATGAACACCATGAACAACAGATCACACATAAAAACAGACTGAAATAAGGAAGTCAGACAGCAGATCACATGTAAAAACAGACTGAAATCAGGAATACAGACAGCAGATCTCACATAAAAACAGACTGAAATAAGGAAAACAGGCAGCAGATCACACATAAAAACAGACCGAAATCAGGAACACAGACAGCAGATGACAGGCAAAACCAAACGAAATCAGGAATACAGACAGCAGATCTCACATAAAAACAGACTGAAATAAGGAAAACAGGCAGCAGATCACATGTA
>JAODKL010000009.1:4883255-4902254 GCA_026780765.1 Petrocephalus schoutedeni | reverse complement strand
AGACAGCTTCATTTTGGAATAAGGTGCTGTGGACAGATGAAACTAAAATTGAGTTATTTGGGTATAGCAAGGGGCGTTATGCATGGAGGAAAAAGAACACAGCATTCCAAGAAAAACACCTGCTACCTACAATAAAATATGGTGGTGGTTCCATCATGCTTTGGGGCTGTGTGGCCAGTGCAGGGACTGGGAATCTTGTTCAAGTTGAGGGACGCATGGATTCCACTCAGTATCAGCAGATTCTGGAGACCAATGTCCAGGAATCAGTGACTAAGCTGAAGCTGCGCCGGGGCTGGATCTTTCAGCAAGACAACGACCCGAAACACTGCTCAAAATCCACTAAGGCATTCATGCAGAGGAACAAGTACAACGTTCTGGAATGGCCATCACAGTCCCCAGACCTAAATATAATAGAAAATCTGTGGTGTGAGTTAAAGAGAGCTGTCCATGCTCGGAAGCCATCAAACCTGAAAGAACTAGAGATGTTTTGTAAAGAGGAATGGTCCAGAATACCTTCAACCACAATCCAGACTCTCATTGGAACCTACAACAAGCGTTTACAGGCTGTAATTTCTGCAAAAGGCGGATCTACTAAATATTGATTTCATTTCTTTTTTGTGGTGCCCAAATTTATGCACCTGCCTGATTTAGTTTGAACAATTATTGCACACTTTCTGTTAATGCAATAAACTTAATTTCACGTCTCAGATATCACTGTGTGTGTCTCCTATATGATATATTTAACTGACATTTTTTATCATAACAACCAACGATTTATACAGGAAAATAATGGCAATTAACAAGGTTGCCCAAACTTTTGCACCCCACTGTATATATATATACGTGTGTGTGTGTGTGTATGTACACACACAATTTATTTATTAGTTTTACTGCATCAGCAAAGTTCCGGATTCGTTTCGTTTGGCCTAGTAAGACTGCCTTTAATTTCTTTCTAGCCCTTTTTTTGCTGAACTAGCACTTTAATCTTTGTGCTTCTCTAGTTGAGTTGACTCCATCCGTGCCCGGATCCTGTCACCTTTAATAAACCTGTAGCTCACAGCTCAAGCCCATGTATCATGTTTCTGTATTCAACATCCCTTCCCGGGCTTCTCTTCCCATGGCCTATGTGCAGGGATTAGCCAAACTGAGGCTGAGCACCTCAAACAGGGGCTCGCTTAAAATAGTGGTCTGAAGCCGGCTGTTTTCACTTGCACCAGGATGCAGATAAACAGTATGAGGTACAACCAGGGATACACTTGAAAACGAGGTCCGTAACATCGCCGTGATCGGCTGCCCTGGGGGGAAATCCATAAGTACCTTACAGAGGAAGGCTTGTGTTTGTTTACTCTCCAAATACCCAAATATTCCAAATACCAAAACAGGAAAAAAAAGTAAAATAGGATTCAGTAACTTTTTTACGATATGAGAGCAGGTCATGGCAGATATTGCAACATAACACAAATACATTAATATATAATGTACCATATACTTCAATCTCACTTTATACACATTTCTTATTTACATATATTTATAAAAATATGCAGTTTTTCTGTATTCCTGAATATAAGAATCAGATCCAATACCCCATGTGAGGACCTGGCTATTGACCTGCTGGCCCAGCCATAATTCATAGGGAACCACGAATGTGGACAGGTGGACCAAGTCTGAGCACTGAAGCGGAAAGCAAGGCGGTCTTTCGGGGCAGCAGCTCCTCAGTAAGCCTCCATGTTTCACCCGAGGAGCCGCTGTTGACACGGAGCAGGCCACCAGCCCGCTGGCGGACAGATGAGACTGGGCGAAGGTACGCGAGGCCCGCCATCTGCTCATACCGCGTATAACTTTATTACGGTGTGGTCCTTAGCAGTCGGGCCGGCCGCGGCCCTCTCCGTGATGCAAAAGGAAGCACACATGGCTGGCGGCTTTGCCGGGCAGAGCCTAGATTTATGAAAGGCGAGCATTCTCCCGCAAACACTAGCTTAGCGGATGAACAAGGGGTCTTCCACGGCAACCCAATGTAGCTCATTAAACCCTAGTGCTGCAAGGAGGTGACACTGGAGAAGACTAGACTGAATTCCTGGGATGTTCCTCTACTAATGAAAGCCATTAACCTGCAGCTCGTACCGCCACAGAGGTCACAGCACATCGCCGCTTCATGAGACTGAGCATCAGCTGTCATATTATTTACATTCCCAAACACCACCAACATATAAATACGTCATTCTCTCTATACACATTCTCATAGAGAGCCAGAGAGTCTAAGAATGTTAATACTTATCAGAAACATTTAAGTGGCATGCAGTTTTTACAAGAACCATTTCCTAAAGCTGAATGCTAAATCAAAGTGTAGTGACAACCACCGATATTCCATACGTGTGAGGAAGCTAAGCTAAATGCTAAGTTAAAGGTAACTGTAACCATCATAAAACAGCTGACGTTTCGGGGACTAAGATACTGTTTGCCTAATTAGGGTACAGATAATGATTCAAGGTTAAGTACAGGTTAAGGGTGTTGGGCTACTTGTGTGCGTCAGGACTCATGCATTTGTTTGACACCTTTCACTGTGTGTTTTCGGTCACTATGGAAACATCCTGGAGCAGGGATCGTCCAATCATATTTCAGCTGAAGGTACCAGATTGATGTGAGCCGGGTCGGTGCAACAGTATTATGGGTTGGCATGTCAACAGAAAGAGAGGCTTATATCGCATGTAATAACTTATAATTGATGGTCTTCCATAAAATAATATAGTCTGGAGAACTCATTCCCTGGTTTAAGGCCATGGAACTGTCCCTTCAAATCCAGTGTAATTGAATAGTGGTAGAAGTGTAGCCATACAGTATTTTAAGAGGAGTGAGGTTTCAGCTCTCATTCTCTGCCATTGCTCTGCCTCACTGAGATACCCCACATGCCTCTGAAGATCTGAACTAGTCCCTCTACACAATCCCCCAAAGGGTTGTGTAGGTGGATCCATACTGAATATGTGACGCATACAAAGAAATTCATTCTATAACTTCAGTGAAAGGGAGGCTGCTTTGGACTGGATTATAATCTCAAACATATTGCTATATTTATAATTTAAAGTTATATATATATTTTTTTTCACTTGGCACTTCATTAGGTACCCCTAGCTAGTACCATGTAGCACTCATGTTACTGGTTTCACCTAGCTAGTACTAGGTAGGACCCACTTAAAAAAAAACGCCTAGCTAGTCCCGGGTACGACCCACTTTATTAGTTATACCTAAATAGTACCAGGTAGGAGCTACTTTATTAGTTACACTTAGCTAGTACCAGGTAGGACATGTTTGTGTTGGCATAACCGCTTCAGGTGAGCTATTCATACAGAAAAGCTTTTCTGCAAACATGTTACACTCAACTGTAACTTTTGTGGGTATTCTATTGGCCACTGGCATTAACAAGGAGTTGTGAGCCACTGAATGGTTCATCACATCATTCTCTGAGGACAGTGTTGAGCTTGAGAACATACAGTAGGAAGGTTTCGAAACTGCTTAGAGCTAATGCTCAACCTGACAGTGAGTAAAGCTCTTGTCTCTGTGCATAAAGTTGTAACCACACTATGGCTGTTTGCAGGAGCTCAACACTCCGGAGCCCCTAATGAACCGGGCTCTCACTGCATTTTGTCATATTTTGTCAAGAGTTGACCATGACTTAATCAATTTTTAGTCTGTCAAAGCTCAGCTAACAAAATCTGAATATATCAGTAGGAGTAAAGAAAATATCACCACTGGTTTAATCCACTCATGTGATTCCTGCAACATATCACCCAAATCTAGTAACTAAGCATTCAGGAGACCTTTAACCTCCTGCTAAAAATGCAGACTCCACACGACAAGCCAAACAAACTAATCAACAAACAAACACAGGAAACGAAACGTCCTCCTGTCACCGTGGTAACCTGAAACGAGTGCACAGATGATAACCTTCTGGACGAGTTCCAGGCAAGGGAAGCCTGCTTCTGGGTCTCAGGGTAAGGCCCTGTCTGTCCCCGAAGGACACACATATAGCGCCGTGGGTGCTTCAGTGGAGTAAATAATTTACTATTAATAAGAAACAATTTGACCCTGGAGTTAGATTACTCAGCTCAAGGCTTCGGCTTTGCCAGCTTCGAGGTTACGCCTTTCAGCTTTTAAAGTTAAGCTCTTCCAATCCCTCTAGTGAGGTTGGCAGAACATTCAAATATTTATACGTCCTACGGGAGTCCAGCGGGGCTAAAATTAACAGTCAGCATTTCAGTTGAAGCTCTCTGCCGGATAAAAACAGCTCGGCATAGTCTTACACGGGTCTTTTACTCCGCCGGAGCCGTGTGGTGCATGTGCCCGCTGCGCTTAAGCCGGAGACGCCGGATTGAGAAAAGGCCACTTTGTTTTGGTTCCATTTCTCATCCGAATGTGACACATGTAAGGGGATTCATCCCTGACGGTTAAAACCCATCACTATGCGACCTCGCAGAGAGTCGTGGGTTCGAGGACATGCAGCCTCACTACTCAGCCGACTGACATCTCCCAGAGCTCACATCCCAGTCAGCAAGGTGACTCTGCCTGTCACAGCGATGCTAATTCCACCCCCCGCAACCGCAAATCCACCCGGACAGAGCACTTAAATTATCGTTCCCACCTGTGGCAGACGGAGGGGCCGGGGTGCCTCCTGTGTCTGGCCTCCTCTCGCTACACAGACTGCCCTCTGCCGGCGGCTCAGGGATCTCCTTGGCACCACTCCGAGTTTAAATTCCCACACTGCGCCCTCATTCAGTGCTTGCTGGGCAAATGCTGCCGTTAAGTTCCATCTGAAATGCACGGCTGGGCACTAATCTATGGGTGTCTAAGGGTGATACCTGATAGTGACTAAAGGTGGCCTTTTCCAGTTCCTGGCACAGGAGACGGGGCTTTGGCAGACAGGAAGTGTCGATAGGGCGAGCTCAAACAACCCTCTGGGTTCCCAACTCAAAATTATGAAGCGACAGAAAGTTGAACCCTTAGCTGACTTGGATTCATGGTTCTGGCTGGGAAGGTTTGATGATTTAAGTGGTACATTCAAAACGGCGCCCAAGCAGGCAGCAAAAACACCAATCAAGATGGTGAGAAGGTGCTGTTTGGGGAGGGAATGAAGTAAGAGACGGCCATAGGGAGGCAGAATGCAGGGTACCGCATACCGGGTTTTAATTAGGTTCTGTGTACACAGGAACATTGGCCGTACTGAGAAGGCAGGCAGATGCTAAAGCTAATCGGGTCGATTCGCTAGACTCTGGGTCCCACTTACCCTTCCTGACGAGCACATCCCAGTTCTTCAAGGTGCTCCCCCAGGTGAAGTGGGCATACTTGCTGTAGCTGAACATGGCCGCCGTCCCGCCCTGGTGCACTAGCATGTGATAAAGACCCGCCATTCCTTACGAGCTCGCTGGGAGTTCTGGAATCGGGGCCCACCTGGCTGTTTATAAACGGCCTTTTTGCCCCAGCCCAAGGAGGGGCCGGGTGCCAGACAGTGATGGCGCTAAGTGACCCTGTCGTCCTTGGTGACGCAGATCACCTTGGCAGCCCCCACGGCCCCGGCAGCTGGTGGGGGGCCAGAGGCGGCGCCAGAGTCCCAGAACGTGGGACCTGCTGGCTGGACGGGGCGTTCCTCACAAACGGGGTGCTCTTTCCCTGCGATGCTCCGGAAGAGCCATTAATAATCTTCAACTGACACTCCAGCAGCAGTCTAAATAATGTAAAACCTCCTATTTTCAGCCTCAAACAAATCAGTTATCAGGACGTGTGCACACTCACGATAGAATCACACACTCCCATGTATGATTAAAAGGCAGAGGCCTTATTCCCGGTTTCAACATTGTAACTGTGGCTGCATCCAGGCCACACACCACTTTGGGAGAGCCTAGCACAGCTAGAGAGCCCTGTACTGGCTAAGCAGGAGATGGATGGAGGGATGGATGGAGTGATGGATGGATGGATAGTTGGATGGACCCTGTGACTAAACCAAGACTGCTCAGTTATGCTGAACCTCCATATTGACACCCCAAGGGTCTGGTTTGCTCTGCCATGCTGTGGCACAGCTTCTGACGAAAACCTGGAGAAGTGTGACTACTCTGTCACCCCGTGCACTAAGGTGCGTAGGTCCTCAGGGCGTCACCAACGTCATCCCCTCAGGGACGTGTGACAGAGCAAACTAGGCTACACACAGAACGCACCAAAAGCATCCCCCACAGCATTTTTTTAAATGATCTCGATTATTAATGTTCATTGTGTTCAATTATTCATTTTAACATTATGAGGCCAGGGGAATATTTTGGATGAATGTTCTCTCGCAGCCACAGACACAGAGGGACAGAGACGGAGACTCCCGGTTCGCAAACATCAGGCTGCTGTGTGTCTCCATACATGAAAGAGCATCACTGAAGGAGCAGATGTTAGCTCGTCCTCAGCAGGACGGGCAACGAGGTCACCTGACCGGCAGGATTCCAGCTGAGAGCAGGGCACGGATTGATCTGTAAAGCCGAGTGGCTGCCGACCAGAAGCACTCACCTTCGGCGGTGGTCATTTACAATTTTTTGAACTAACATAACCTCCTTGCAGACAGAAATCTGTTGTTTTCTGTTAGGAAAACGAGATCAAAAATAGGTCCATTTTAAATATTATAATGTCAGTCAATGCTGCGTGTGGCAAGTGAGGATACAGTGGAGTCATTCCGCACTGCAAAGGGTGCCCTGTCACCTTCAGGCATAAGCTCTTCATTAAACGCTGTTGTAAAAACACTGAGGATTAACCTCATATAATAGAGATGCAGAGAGGAACAGAGTCAGCATTAAAGTATCCGCCTGACAAGCTTATGACCCACTGATTTCTCTTCTATAACTGGCCGACAAAACAAAGTAAAAATGTTAAACATTTAAGTATGAACTCCTTGTCAGGTTATCACACTGTGATCAGGTTATCCGATCCTGAACTGCTTACTCACAAGTAAACGGGTTCTAACAGTGACTGCTGTTTGCTTACAAGAGAGGTTAAATATGATTGGGACAGTATCAATCAGCCTTGATGAAGACATTTTAGCCATCACTCAGAACCGAGGGTCAGGGTCACATCGCCAGAATTATCCAATTGCTGGGCCTCCTGAGTATTTTAGTGAATCTGAATAATTTCTCCCCTTTTTCATGCACACTAATGGCCAAAATTGTGGAAACACCTAACATTTTTGGCATTACACTTCAAAAATGACTATACAAATATTGGGGGTAATGTTTATGAACAATCAAAGAATGTTACAAATTTCATACATTGGATGATTAAATATGAAACTGGAGTAACAGTTGAATAAAGTTCTACAATCTCAACAAAAATTGGAAGCATTTACACAATTTTGGCCACTAGTGTATGTAAATAAACAGGGGTCGGTTTCACATATTAAATGCTCGTTTAAATGATCGTTTGCACGTAAGTGCTCAGACCCTGCTACTCCTCCCACCCTGCGCTGAAGGGTCTGCTACCCCCCCACCCCCAAACTGGCCTGGAAGGGAAATTGCTTTGCCTTGTATTTTCCACTCGGTAATGCAAGCGATCGGCTGGGCGTAGGAGTCGGCGTGCCGCAGATGGCTGAAATAGCGCTTTCTCGGGGCTGATAAGCGGGACTGAAATCCAATCGCTCCCTGGCCGCGGCTTCCTCGCCCCCCCGACGTGCCGCCCTGGCCCTGTGCTCGCGCATCTGATGCACAGACGCATCCTGCTGTTGCATAAGTCCCTGTCTCCATGGCTCGAGCACGGAGAGACACCGGGTGACACCAGGGCCAGAGGAGAGCCAAAAAGGGCCACCAAGAGGACTGGCCCACCCCCGCGGAACACGGGGCATCACAGGGAGCTGCAGTGGGCACGGACGTTCCACATTCAACACTCTGTCATTTCATACTATTAGAACTTAATGATGAAATGAAGGTCCCGTTAAATGCGAGAAAACTAGGGTAACAGGTCAGGACCGGCAGCAGGAAGCCCTATATCATGTAATATTTAGCTGGTGCAGCGTGTAGAAGGTGGAAGCGGCTGACGACGGACAGGGGTGTGTGGAAAACAGCTGACTTTCCTTTTTCCTTTCCGCCACCATCACTCTAGGGAGAAGCGAATGGGGCAGCTAATCTGCTTTAGATTAAAGGTTAAGTTAATTTCAACCCACAAGAAAGGGCTCATTTTAACTTTCAATAGCTTGGTAATTTTAAAAAAGCGTTTGCTTATTTACAGACTTTTATTCACATCGATATTCCAACTTGTTAAATCTTCTCAAATGCATTTTTTGCATGCTTGCTTTGTGAGGCTTCAGTCAAACCCAAAGCTCACACAGTCAACTTGCCAGTCAGCTAGTTCATGGATACAATCATCTCACCCTCCTGGCTGGAGACACGCACATTTTTGGGAGATTCCCTGCAGACTGACACCTCTAGAGGGACAACACTGATAAAGAGCCAAAAATGAATGAAAAGAAAACAAAATTCCACAGCCAAAGGAAACAGACTAATATGTAGTATAGTTGCCCAGCCATCTTCCCGTAGCATGTGGGAGAGACAGAGCCCACTGAGGGTGGTCACAGCTTGGGAGACGCCCAATTATCCATAAGAACTTTGTACTCTGCCAGGACGCTGTCACCACAGTGTTTGGGCAGCAACTGCCAATGCAGGCAACCAACAACAGATTTAAGAAGCCAAAGACTATTGATGAGCTGAGACCACAGCCCAATGTTAGTCCAACACTATAGTCCAGTGTCATTCCAATGGTATCAAATAACTGAAGACTATGGCTGTTATTCCAAAGTTAAGCCAGTATCAATATGTAGCTGAAGGCCACAGTTGAGGCAAAACTACACGCCAAAATTGTTTGTTCTGCGCACCATATACTGCAGCATTATCTGTGTGCATAGCGACTGCTTGCTTTGTGTAACGGTACAGTGAAGCCTTTGCTTTTTTGCAGTTTGAAATGTGTTATCTCATTAAGGCGAAGATTCACATTGTTATTGTTATAACAGCAGAGTTTATGAATTCATGATGCTGAGATTTCAAAGACATCTGCTCTGATGTGCACATAAAGAACGATGAAATTATATGAGATAAAGTCGATGGGCTGTTACTACAATACTGCAGAATCTGTGCAATGCAGAAAATGCAAGAAAAAAAAACTACATTCTGGGTCTAATTTTGGAAAAGGTGTCAATATTTCAATGCAAATCAGTTCAGTTCAAATTTACATAGAATAACGGGCAGCACGGTTCGTTGAAGGCACACGCGACGTTGGTAATCAACTCACCAGGTACTGCGGCACGTACTCGGAATTGGACTCGCCTGTGTATTGGGTCCTGTCCACCTTAAAAACACAAAGGGTCAACAAGTGCGGTACACAGCATTCAGGCAGGGATAAAGGGAGACACGGAAATAACAAGAGTGATTTAAATGACAGGGGAAGGGATTAATAATGCAGGAAACCTGAGCACTAATAATAATAATAATAATAATAATAAGCATGTTCAGTACAGGTAGGGACCACACAGGAGGAAGTACCCTAAACTTTCTGACGTGCCGAACGGCTTCACCATGCAAGGGTAAACACACGGATATCTGGGCTAAGGGTAATCTCGCTGTCTTGGATAAAAAGCTTTGAGTTTAATACCTGAGTGAAAAGTAATTATTTTTTTCTGTGCTGGCTGCGATATGATAAAATTAGCAGGGACCCCTAAATCCTACACTGATAGCAGTGATATCCCAGCAGCTGTTCGTTTCGCCGTGTCCTCCAGATAGCCGCCTGTTCTCAACACATTATTCAATTTCAGTGGTTGGCATTCGACATCTAAATATGGGACTGCTAAACCACCGCAGGACGACTGACTTAAGGGCTTTTCTGTAAGCTGCGAGGGCAGCTATCATGAAAGTGCCAAGCTTAGTCCGAGAACTCCGAAAAAGTGCAGGGTCCCATTTCTGGCCAACTCACTTTTCATGACTTTCATGGTTGGTTTTGCTCTAATAAACTCCGCGGCTTTGGATCTTTATTCTGCACGTAATTCATGACTAACCTCACATGGACCCGCGTATCGGCCGGGAGCACCATACGGATGAACCATTAATAACTCGGTTATCGTTAACGATACGTTTCGCAAATGAACTCATATGCGACTTCACAAAAGTAAAAAGCACCATAATCACTTTTTTTTCTGTATCTCTTTCCACTATTTGTATCACTGCCTACTGATCTGGCCAACTCTATATATACCGACTATATATATGCCGATATTAGCATGAAACATTAATGCATAACAGCTCGAAACTCTACTGCCCCCTGGCGGCAGGTGATGCTATGTTTTCTGCAGTAGGCTTTCACTGTTCAAAGAAATTATGATAATAATGTACAACTTTTGCACCTGATGAGACAGCGAACACATCTCCATCGCACAGGGGCAATGGGGGAATAAAAACGAGCTGGACAAACCGCCGTTTTGGATCTCACATGCACCAACAGAAGTCTACCAAAGTCAGAACAACAGCTAACGTGTCACGCTGTCTTCGCCAAAAAACACCACATATAGGTGGAGGAGCTTGAGACTCCTCCTCCTTGAATGTGTACTACGCCCCTCCCATTTTCTTACAAGAATACAATAATCTAATAATTTCTATTCATAGCCATTCATTTCTATGGGAAACCCCTAATCCCAAAAATGACAACCTTAACCATAAGTAACTAAACAGAATACAAACTTTTATTAAAATGAGTTTCCCTTGTGGGGATCGACATTTGGACCCCACAATGTAATACACATACACACACGCAAACACTGTGGATGAAATGCAGAGAAAATGTTTTACTGTTTGTTGGTCGTTTTTGTGCAGTGCCTCATTAAACAACAGTAATGCTGCAATGTCTTTCTGACGGTTTTTTTAGAGGAGTCGTTGACGGGCCCAGTGACGGGGACCAGTATCGCTGCTTCCTGCCAATTTCTGAGAAATGTGCAAATATTCCCGAGTAATCCTGGTGATGCTAAGAAAAAATGTGTTTGAATAACTGCAGTTAAATCGAATGATGTGAGAATTATTTATAAAACTGTCAAATACATACGAATGGGAGTTCAGCAATCCTATGACCGACAAAAAAGGTATTTCAATCATTTTACTTTTGGCACATTGAAATCCCTATCTATATACTCATATTCGAGTTTACTGATGTGGTAACTTGCGTATAAAGGTATATTAAGCAGCAATTTTGTATACTACGCACATTAAGACACAAAAAGTTAATGTAAATAATGTTTATATATAAGAACATAAAATGATCACGCCAAAATCTGACAAGGGAGTCGAAGTGGTTTTACCACTTTCTATATGGAATGTTAAACTGTGCAACATCAGTATTTCTTCGCTAGAGGGTGCTGAATACCAATAAAAATACCTATTACGTTTAAAACGCATATTATTCAAGACTGGAATGATATGGAATGTGACATGTGTTTTACGCCAGTTTGCACATAATTGTAAAAGGGGTTTAAAGCAAAGCTGGTATTTTAAATATCTCTTTTAGCGCAGTGCAACTGGCGTGTTATCGGTGCGCAAAAAATATTACGTGACTGTCCGTACCTGATGACATTACGACCATTCTTAATGTAAATGTAAAAATAACATTCGCCGATATTTACAATATTCACCAGCAGTGAGGAAGCACATTTGTATACCCAAGTTTATATACAGGCTATATGTATTCATGTGAATGCGCCCGCACACTAAACCATGCAGCGTCAAATAATTTTTCCCGGAAACACATTTCCTGCATATTAAAATGGGCGATAATTTAATTTTTAAGCAGAAGGAAAGCTGATTTGTTGGATAATAAAGCGCACAGGGTACGCTGCTCCTTGAGCGGATTGGGTAAATGCCGCCCATCGGCCGCGCATCACGGACTTGCCCGGTGCGTCAGGAGGCGGCGAGCTCCCCCGAAGCCAGCGGGGGCACCGGAGCCAGTTCGGGGAAGGAAATCTTCTGGCATCACACAAGGATGAGAATAACATTTACTGTGCCGAAAGTCTGCAGCCCTCTTTAATACATGCGTGTAAGTCCATCCCCGCCTCATGCCGGTGATTTTTAATACGTTTTTATGATACCAGGATTGGGTACCGGGAGCCATATCGATCATCGGAACTTAAAGTCATAAAGGAAAAAGTTAAAATGATCTTTTAACGAGACGTGTAATATTATCTATGTGGAAAAACTTAAAATCGTCTTTGCATGTGACGTATAATATTGTGCATGTTCTGTACGTCGGCAGCTTCTAGCGCCCCAGGGGAGCTCTTAGCGGCGCAGGTGTGTTGTACGTTTATAAGATACGCAGTTATGGAACACATGAATTAACGAGCAATATGTTAATGTTCTGCTTCCGTAATATTACCGCTATACGGTCGCTATATTCGAGCTTGTTTCGAGCTGCCTTGATTATGATGATACCGTTTTGCAACTACCAAGGTAAATGTTTCTGTTTAATGCGCAGTTACAACTCGGTTGCCGATTAGGCTAAAATATTACAAATTATTGCCAATTTCGAAGGGGCTTGAGTATTCAGTGCATCGCAGACTAAAGCCGATTACTTTGTGTATGGCTTTTTTTTTGTACAATCCGTAACCATGTGGGGCAAGAAACAAGATCTCTAATGAAATGATCTCGAGAATGTACGTGTGCTTCTTGTTGGGTTGGGGTGGTGGCTGTGCCTCCTTTTCCATCTCAAGATTGCAGTTAGCGTTTGTTTCGCCAGATTTTTTTTCAGTGTACTGTTGCTTTTGGATTGACTTTATTTTCCATGTAGTTCATGGAGACTTAGGGAAGGGAAAAAAAAAACTTTTCCCCAAGAAATAATATTTGCGATCGGGACATCCTCTAACTTTAGGAGTCCCACTTCCTGGAGTACACAGGCAGTCTGGGAACCAGATGGTGTCCCATTAGCACCATAAAGAGAAAATGATGGATTTCTGACTGTTATAGAAAGAAGGGGCCTTGGTTCAGAGGTGGGAATGCTGTTCTTTGAATGGCAAGGCTATCTTTCAGTGGGGGGGCGCGGCCTTATACGAAACATGCTACATAGAATGGTTAGTGGAGAATGACCAAACAGCATAACCAAAGATTTAGTGGCTCTTACTACTCTCTCATTAAGGAATGTTAATAATTTTTTTAGCACATGATAATGTAATGGAACCCCCCCTCCCCCCACCCCCCAGCTGAACAACTAGAGACCGTGGGACCCCCAGAGGCTGATGAAATGTCCGTCAGCGACCATGAAAACCGCAAATCCCGCAGCAGCACCGGCTCCACCAACGTCTCGCTCTTCCACAAGCCGTCCCACGCCGACGGCACGCTGGCGCACCTCAATGCCTTCCGCAAGCAGAGCACATTCACGGACGTGACCCTGCGGGCGGGGCGGCGCTCCTTTCCCTGCCACCGGGCCGTGCTGGCCGCCTGCAGCCGATACTTTGAGGCCATGTTCGGCGCGGGCCTCCGGGAGAGCCTGGACGGCGAAGTGGACTTCCGTGAAAGCGTCCACCCCGAGGTGCTGGAGGTGCTGCTGGACTTTGCCTACTCATCGAGGGTCATCATCGACGAGGAGAACGCCGAGTCACTGCTGGAGGTCGCTGACATGCTGCAGTTCCACGACGTCCGAGACGCCGCTGCCGAGTTCCTCGAGAAGAACCTGCATGTGTCCAACTGCCTGGGCATGATGCTGCTTTCGGACGCCCACCAGTGCATGCGGCTGTACGAGCTCTCCTGGAGGATGTGCCTGCTGCACTTCGAAGCCGTGCGAGACACGGAGGACTTCTGCAACCTCTCCAAAGACAAGCTGCTAGACCTGATCCTCAGCGACGAGCTGGAGATCGAGGATGAGCAGGTCGTGTTAGGCGCCGTCTTGCGATGGGTGCGCCACGACCTGGACAACCGTAGGGGAGACATGCCGGAGCTTCTGGGGGGCATCCGTCTGGCACTGCTGCCCTCCGAGTGCCTCATGGAGGCGGTGGCATGTGAGGAGTTGGTCATGGCGGACAAGCGGAGCCAGCAGATCGTTGAGGAAGCCATGCGGTGCAAGAGGAGGATCCTACAGAACGATGGCGTGGTCATGAGCCCGTACGCCCGTCCCCGCAAGGCCGGCCACACGCTACTAATCCTGGGTGGCCAAACCTTCATGTGTGACAAGATCTACCAGGTGGACCACAAGGCCAAGCAAATCATCCCCAAGGCGGACTTGCCGAGTCCCCGGAAAGAGTTCAGCGCCTGCGCCATTGGCTGCAAGGTCTATGTGACGGGGGGGAGGGGATCTGAGAATGGGGTCTCCAAGGACGTCTGGATCTATGACACGGTACACGAAGAGTGGTCCAAGGGAGCCCCCATGTTGATCGCCCGCTTCTGCCACGGCTCGGCAGAGCTGGAGAACTCGCTGTACGTGGTGGGGGGGCACACAGCCACGGTGGGTGTATTTCCTGCATCGCCGTCGGTTTCGCTGAAGCAGGTGGAGCGGTACAACCCCGCGTCCAACAAGTGGGTGATGACGGCTCCGCTGATGGACGGCGTCAGTAACGCCGCCGTGGTCAGCGCCAAGCTCAAGCTCTTTGTTTTTGGCGGCTCGTCTCTCCACCGGGACGGCGCCCCCAAGGTGCAGTGCTACCATCCCACCGAGAACCGCTGGGCGGTGGCGGCCGAGTGCCCGCGGCCATGGCGGTACACAGCCGCTGCCGTCCTCGGCAGCCAGATATTCATCATGGGTGGAGACACCGAGTTCACGGCCGCCTGCGCCTACCGCTTCGACTGCGACAGCAAGCAGTGGACGCGAGTTGGAGACATGACCTCCAAGCGGATGAGCTGCCACGCCGTGGCGTCCGGCAACAAGCTGTACGTGGTGGGCGGCTACTTCGGCACTCAGCGCTGCAAGACGTTGGACTGCTATGATCCCACGTCGGACAGCTGGAACAGCATCAGCACGGTGCCGTACTCGCTGATCCCCACCGCCTTCGTCAGCACTTGGAAGCATCTGCCATCCTAACGCAGAGAGGACAGCACCCACTGAACTCTGTACATAACCGTCTTATTTGTACGCATTGGTGGCTTTTTATGTGCATGTTGGATGCCAGTGAGGCCATACACCGGTGTGACAACTTACAATTCCATTAAGTGACCAGAGGTGGATAGTTCAGGTCGAGATAGAAAAAATCCAGACCTCTGTAACTGTGACTGTTCATAATCAGCTAGCAGGTTGAAATGAAATCTTGGTCTGGAGTTTTACTTTCTTGACCTGAACGATCCACCTCTGTAAATGACCCACATGGCATGCTGCTTAGCAGACTGCATGTCGGGGTTCCCATAACCTCTTAAAATGATGTGCAGTGTATTGTGTGGGGTGACCCCTGCCTGTGCCTCCAGTGGATAAACGTTGAGGGACTGATGACAACCTGAAATATCCAGATAGAAAACAGAGGAGAGGTGCTGAAGAAGACAAGTGTTTGCTCAAAGTCTGCCGGCCTTTTGCTAGTTATTGCACCCGTGTTGAAGACTGGCAGTACACCTGGCAGAGGCGGATGCTAGAGTCGCTGACAAGGATTTATATAATCCAGAGAAAGATCTCTGTCCGATACGTGGGATTACCCGCTTACCTCAAAGACAGTCACATTCCAGCTGGGAAAGTCCTCTGCGGATCTGTCTCAGCCAGAGCCAGAAACAGACCTGACGTGGGGTGTGTTACAACTCCCCGCCCCTGAAACACAGACCTGAGGAACCTCGTATCTCTGCTGACAGAGTGACCCCTGATCAATAACTGCCTGTCAAGTTCACAGCCACAAAGGGAGGAATCGACCCCCAGAAGCACAATTCCCCAACGGTATTGTAATGCTTTGGCACGAAAAAGGAGATTTACCCATTAAAGATACGGAACAGGGCTTCCATCCAGAAGAAGGTGCGCCTCTGTTTAGGGACCTAACCTTTGCTAAGAGCTGGCACATCTGGGGTTAAAGGCTCACAGGCAACGAGTTCTTCATTTACATAAAAGAAAGCATTGCTCACAACAAAAGGCTCCCGTACTATTGATTTTTACGTATTTGGTTCAGAAGAAACATTCTTTTGAGAAATCGGCCTAATTCGTTCTGCCCAGACGGAACCTAATTTAAACCTCCGATGACTTTCCATTTATTAACTCTATAGCTCGAGAGTATGGATTGACGTTGCTGCACAATAAATTATTAAAATAAAACATATGTGTGCTATTCAATATCTTAGGCAGATAGAAAAAGCACTCGCAAGTGAATTGGTCCCATTGCTAGGCCTCTCTTAAGGGTTAAAAATAGATCTATTGGCTTTGAAAAGCATATTACACCATTGCTTATGATTTATGCATTTATTTATTTTAAGATTTCAAAGCATCCGCCACATTTTGAGACCACGGCTCATGGGCTTGCTGAGTTAATGAAAGAAAATCCCCCCCCCCCCCCCCATCTACTAAAATGAAGCTGCTAATGAAATGTGTAGGTTTGTTGAGGATTTACATATGAGTGTTATGCACAGGGAAAAAAACTGGCCAAAAATACTGCCAGTTAAATAAAACCAGAAACCAAACCCAAAAAAAAACAACCTCTAATGATCTAAATGATCTAAAGCTTATGATCAGTCAGGAGTAACTGCACGATGTCAACAGGCTTGCGACACCCTGGGAAACTCACCCACCCATCACGATGGGTCAGCGATGTGCGCCGTTACGCACCGACACAGTTTGCGAGTGAAACATGTCTCCGAACATCAGTATTCACTGAAGCACTGACAGCCGCCTGCCTGTCTGATTAGATTGCGTAATTATACATTTGGGGCTGGGCGTAATGCTTCAGAATCAAAAGTTTAAAGAGCGGCTGGCTTTGTGATCACACACATATCCACAAGTTGTTTTCTAGACCATTAGCAGAGAGTAAAAAGTGAAATCCAGCCATTAGCAGGGGGTCCCAGTGCTTCTGGATAGCTAGTGCATGTATTCCTGGGCTTCTCAGATTGCCCACAGTAACAGTTTTGTTGGAGAATTAGTCACCTTTCAGTTACATAACGCATTTTGGGTACCGTTTAAATTTGTACTGTTTTCCGTGCATCATTCTGCATGCAGGAGTAGGAATTACCATCTTGCCGTGACCCCTGGCTACACTTGCAGCAGGACGTCCAGCAGACCTGGCCCTGCTCAGCCTTATCCAGACTGGACCTAGGCCCCGTAACCACTGTGCAGGGAGAAGAGCCAAAAGCCTGCTTGGGAATCCTCATCCAGCCCAGACAGATCTCCAGTCCACACTGAGCAACGCTGTCCAGCAAGTGCTTTATTATTTGAGGGAAAGCAGCTGTCAGTAGATCAAAACCTGCAAAATCTTTGGAAACTCAGACGCTCGCTCCTCATTACCTCAAGATGTACGAGCTGGACGTACAGCAGCATGGAGTTGAGCTCCTGGATCTGCAGCTCCCTTTGGGTCGACCGTGGGGCAGCCAGCACCGTGGTCACACGCGACATCTGAACAAATTACATGCTAAGAAGCCCGTGGCTGCAAACCCACTTTCTAGCAATAAATTTTTAAAGAAATTGACTTTTCCCAGAATCCTCTGCTCTCATGTGAGAGACACTCATGTTGTCACTCACTGCATATTAAGTCCAATCCAATTTATTTTTAACTTCCCAGCAGAGCTGCCCCCAAAGCATCAATTATTCACAGCACCATCAACTAATAGACATGCTGTTTTCCATGGATAAGATACTGTGAAGCGTCAGGTTACAGTTTTGGGGATTAAGGGTAAAATGAGAAAGTATAAGAGAACTGAGTTCATATCAGCGCCTCAGAAAAGAGACTTCAAAGCTAAGCAGAAGAGCATTTAAAGGTAATCTAAGGTAAACGGAATGTTTGCCTATCTGTATGATTTATTATCCATGTTGTAAGATTTATAAACGGGTCACACGTACGTACGAATGAACGCAGCCCCTCATTGCGCAGGTCTGGAAGTGTTTTCCAAGTATTAAGCAGGCATGGACTAGCCTTTGGCAAGTTTGGGAATTCTCCCAGTGGCCTGGCCTTTGTTTCCCCACCTCGGCATTATGTAACCGGCATACCTGTGGGGGGGGTGCCCAACCCACCCGTCAATCTCGCTGCGTCGATGGAGATGATTAATGGGTAATGCCTTATGTCACTGGCAAATACACCAACCGCCCCACTAACCACCCCCCCACCATGCCGATGGTAATTTCTCAGGAATTAAGGGAAGGTATGGCAGGCCAAATAGGTGCACCTATTTCGGTCAATTTGACCAGACAATTAGACCTAAAGGCCAGACTGTTTACTCCTCCATGTCATGTGATCGAGTGGCACTCAGTGTCATCCACATTCCAAGGCTGGATGTGCTGTGTGAAGGTTGTCCCTCTGGCTTGATGGAGTTCTCTTCTCTGCGTATTCAGGTTCAGGAGGTATGTCCAGTGCCAGGCATGCAGGGGGCAGAAATGCCTGGTCCTGGGGTCCCTGTGAGCATCTTTGTGATGTTCATGAGAGATTTTTGCAGGACTCTGGCAGCCTGTGCTCTGTGACAGATGGGCCTCGCAGAGAACATCCCACACCAGCCGGCCACACCATGCAGGAGTTTCAGACTGTGTCCAGAGAACTTTAGACCTCGTCGAGAGAGTATAAGACCATGTGCAGGCGTTTTAGACCATGTCCGGAGAGTGTAAGGCCATGTGCAGGTGTTTTAGACCATGTCCGGAGAGTATAAGACCATGTGCAGGCGTTTTAGACCATGTCCGGAGAGTGTAAGACCATGTGCAGGCGTTTTAGACCATGTCCGGAGAGTGTAAGGCCATGTGCAGGTGTTTCAGACCTCACTGAGAGCTTCAGGCAGCATGCAGGCGTTTCATACTGTACAGGGAGCTTCAGGCAGCATGCAGGCGTTTCATACTGTACAGGGAGCTTCAGGCAGCATGCAGGCGTTTCATACTGTACAG
>JAODKL010000009.1:4862761-4883155 GCA_026780765.1 Petrocephalus schoutedeni | reverse complement strand
GGAGCTTCAGGCAGCATGCAGGCGTTTCATACTGTATAGGGAGCTTCAGGCAGCATGCAGGCGTTTCATACTGTACAGAGAGCTTCAGGCAGCAGTCAGGCGTTTCAAACTGTACAGAGAGCTTCAGACAGCATGTACAGGCATTTCAGACTGCATAGAGAGCTTTAGACCATGTGCAGGTGTTTTAGATCCCATGGACTGCTTCAGACTGTGTGCAAGTGTTTCAAACTGCATTGATAGCTTCAGACCGTGTGCAGGTGTTTCAGACCGAATTGATAGCTTCAGACCGTGTGCAGGTGTTTCAGACCACATGAAGAGCTTCAGACCGCATACAGGCATTTCAGACCACGTAAAGAGCTTCAAACCACATGGAGGCGTTTTCGACCTCGCTGATAGCTTCAGGCAGCATGCATGTGTTTCAGATTGTATAGAGCACTTCAGACCGTGTACAGAAATTTCAGACTGCATAGAGAGCACGTACTCTACTCTGCATCGATTCACCAGGGGAGTGCATTTTCCAGTGGAATCGGCAGTGTATGAAAATAAGAACTCCCTGACTGGGAGGAGAGGATAATCAGGACATATCAAATCAATGGGCACTGTGAAATGCACTGAAATGCATGCTATTGTAGCAGTGAGCCATGTGAAACTGCTTATATTTATGGACATTACATTGTCATAAATGTAGTGGTAAATAGTGTGACAATCAGATTGCTGTCATATACAGTTACTCTTAATATCTCTTGTAAATGCAATCTCTTGCATCCTGTTTATTTACATCCGCTTTCCCTGGGGTGTAGCTTTCGGAGGGGCATCTCTGTGTTCAGAGGCCGTCAAAGCCAGCACGTGTACGGATGTGGGCCTGTAGCGGAGCTCCCTCGCCGGCTGCCAGAAGACACCACGCAGGCTCTCTCTCTGCACACCTCCACGACTTCTGAGGCAGAACATCTCGGGGGGTGGGTGGTTGGTGGGGGGCTCTCTACTCATTACTCGTTACATTTCGGTGCATGTCTCCTGTGATGCTCCCAGCCAGAACTGTTTCCCATCATCTTCTTAGGCTTTGGCTGGTGGCAATTAGCATGCCGTACCTCGCCCGTCCCCCTCAGCTGTGCCTCTTGCTTGGAGCTGCCCTCTCTGCTTCACCTGCAATGCCAATCCTAGCCTCATGCTTCACCAAACCCCCTCATACGAGTCCCGTATCGCCCCTGCACTGATCTGCCGTGCCAAAGCGGTTAGCCGGTTAATCGGATTGTACAGTACCGCCGTCACCGTCGCAGTAAATTGAACTTCAGTGTAAGATTAAGATTAAATGGAATGCCTCCTCATTTGCTGGAATAATGTGAATCTTTTTTTTTTAATTTTTTTTCCTGAGACGGTTTCCTTTAGGAAACTCCCATTTGTATGCCGCGGCTTTGCTTTAAACCTTATACTCCGTCACGCCAAACTGAAGACGGCTTGGCCTGATCTGTCACAAACTCAAAGCAGGTTTCGGCTCGTTCTGCTTGTCGGCGTGCGGAACAGCAACGAAAGCCACCCGGGATGACATTTTCCCCTCAGAGAGTAACCCACAAGGCACGGCAGTGCCCCCTTCGACAGACCATGGACGTTTCTACTGTTACGATATTTAGCCTCTACAGACACGTTACTTTCTGTACGTTCATCATCACAGCGACTGTCTGATGCAATGACCAGCTTTCCTTTATGGACCGTATCAGCACTGGCACAAACCAGCAATTTCATCACTATGGCCCAGTATGGGCCGATCACAGCTTCACACAAGCATACAAATATGCCCATTCAACACTGAAATTAGATTTTCGAATGCTAATGCATCTACTTTAAATCTAGCTGAGCAAAACCGTGCTGTATTAAATTTCTCGGTCACAATAACACTAGTGATATCTGAACAAGAACATGATATGGATTGAAGCTTTGCTTCAGCAGAATAGTCACTATGGGGGCTGCTGCAGGTGGCTGCCCTTCGGTGTGTGTCGTGGAGAACAAGAGGGGATAGATGGAAAGAGTGTTTCCCCATGGGGATCAATGAAGTGTCCAAAGAATCCTAGTGATTTCCTAGATCAGTACATTTTCCATTGTTCAAAAGTTGAGGACGGGCCCCAGGGGGGGATTAACCCGGGCACAGCGGGGCTGAAGCCAGGCACACACCTGTTTCCAAAGAGCCGCAGAGTCCTCACAGTGAGTGGAGGGCCCCAAAGAGGCACAGGGGACCTGCAACACCCAGAAAGGCAAGACTCCGAATCGCACCAGCAGCTCCCAACAGGTCACCGCTCACATTCCCAAAATAGACACAGCTACTTAAATGTGCTGCTGTTTATTCGAATTTATGCACCGGCATAGCATACTTAAGCAGTTCATGAAAAACACTCAGTGCCGTAACTTTCGGATTTCAAAACCATGACCTTCAGGCCTGACGGCTCTCCAGAGCTCCAGTATTGAGATGGATTGTGGAAGTGCTGATGATGTACAGAAGATCCCATTCTATAAACAAGATCGACCTTGCAGTCTTGGGTTACATAATGGGCTTACAATCATTCTGTTACATGAGCAATAGTCAAAGGGGGGCAGTTAACCGTCAAATGGGAGCAATCGTCCAATCAAAAGCTGCAGCCCCAGTGTTCAGATGGGGCTCTGCTGTGCATGCGCCTCTCTTCAGGGACTCCAGCCACCGGGCCGCCTGACCTCACCTCGCTGTGTAAAGGTGATCTGATCGCTCTCCTTCAGCCCCCCCCCCCCCGTGCCTGCCACCCCCCGCTCAGCGACGGCAGACAGAGGGGCGGCTCGCCTCCCCACCGTTTCAGCGGGGGGTTTCTAAAGGTCAACACTGCAACGAAACAGATCGTTTTACCCTCATCTTAGATGGATGCATTATTCAGTGGGAAGAAAATGCATGAAACACAGGATAGGGACGTTCATTTTGGAAAATGTATATGTGTGTGTATATATATATAAATAAACTTCTGTGTAACGCCTTTGTTTCAAGTGTTAATTTATATTAACTGGCTTTATGATGGAACTTTCCGGAATGGCCGGATGGACTTCACATCTTCTCAGGGATCTGCTTCGGGAAATGGACCATTCATCCTCACTGTGGTGCCGCGATTTCGCAGATAACCTTCCCAGGAAATGTCAGACATCGGCCTCCCGCATGCAGGCTACGCGGGGGCCACGTGGAGACGGCCTGCTGTTCAGGATTTCGGCCTGCATCCTGGGGCCAGCGGGGGGGCAGGATCTCCACAAACAGTGCCCTTCACACGGCCACCTGCTTCACAGCATCGACCTGGACTCAGTCTCGGGTTCCAAGGTGGACTTCATCGGCCGCTACCGAGCCCAACAGTCAGTTGGCTGGACTGCAAGATGGGCAGGGAATCTTTATCGATCTCTAACATCTAATTTTTTTTCCTTCTATTTTTAAACTGGCTGCATATCATTTCATATGTAAATCCCTTGTTTGCAAAATTGGTCTTGTGTGTGCTGTACTGTTTATGGAATGAGTGATGGTACACTGTCACTTATTTGCATTTTTGAAGCCAAGTGAATAGAAAGTCAACTGAAACCCATCCTAAAAATATCAAGGATGGATTAATTATAAATTTTGCTCATTTAAACAAAAGAGCAACAAAAAAGTGATCTTTTGCCATTCAGAAATAAGCAACATCCAGGCCGAGTGCATCCCTGAACATAAACATTTTCTATAGATAACTGACAAATCAATTTATTGTCATTATTTGTGTATTGTAGGGCTGTTATGTCCAGAGAAATTACATGTATGATTCAACATTTGGGAAGAATTCCCCCGGTCACTTGCAGTTTTTTTTTTTTTTTTTCTTCCTGTTATTTTAGTGGAAGGAAAATTCAGAATATTAAATGAGCTGGACTGGGGACACTGGCAGGGCGTCCCCTCCACCCAATAAGTCACAGGGCACATGGTGGCATTCGGAATGCTCCATGAAATGCGTCTTTTCTGTTCTGGACATTTTAAGCACCCAGAATGCACTGCTGCATCACATTTTTAGAGTACGCTCATGGTTACAACACAGACAGAGTTGTGACTTAAGCAAAGTGACCAGGCAACCATTTCAGGGGGGGGGGGCAGTCCCCACCTAAAATGTCATTTGCAGGTGCAGCTGACAGGCTGGTTTCCCATCGTGGACTGTGTGGGGACAGAAATGGCATTCACAACCGACTCCCTAGAACGTAACTGACGGAGTATGAATGGTATGGTAAGACTGACACTCTTCTGTGCAGAGCATGGCTGAACAGACAGGCACAGTATGTGAAATAACATGGATCAGCAGATAGGAAACTGGAGATATGTTCATTGGTGGACCTAGTGACATCCTGACTTTTGAACTGAGATGTCACTGTCAAGGTGCCTGAGAGCGTCGCGCTCAGGAGCAAACAGAGGCGATCGGCTGTGACGAGGGGGGGGGGGGGGGGGGGCGGGGGGAAAAGCCACTTCTGTCTGGGAAGAGCAGGAAGAGCAACTCTCTGAATCGGCACGCCGACTGAAATCTTGAAAGCATTAACATCTGAAAAGAGGGTATTTGGCCTTGGAACAGGGGAAGAGGATTTAAGGGACTTCAGCAAGTCTGCCTTCACAAACACACTATTGTCAGAGGGCTGCCTCTATTTCGGGGGTCTTTGGGAGCGTGTGTGTATGTGTGTGTGGGGCTGCCTAGTTAAATGCGAGTGGATTTCGAGCTGAAGTCCGACTGCCTGGCAGATATTGGCCATGCTATTGAGGATGAGGACACTGACAGTGGGGCTGGAAAGGAAACCAAAGGTAGGACGGGGCCCTGGCCCATGGAGACACCCCCAAACCCCGCTCCCCCCTCCAGATAACACGCTGAAAGATAAGGAAGCATGACAGGCATATAGCCTCCCTAACAGTACCTCATCTTACTTCAGAGACCGAGTGAAACTAAGCTTGAAAATACAGGTAAAGAGGGACACCCAGCTCCCATAAAGAGGAGGACACAACCCCCCCAAGAGGAACACTAACGCAAGAATAGATTAACACCCTCATCCACAGAACTTTCGAGTCCCAGATCAAAGCAATTCTGCTCTCCAGTTGCTGAGCGAGTCAGCTGAGGGGTGCCGGGTTCGAGAGTAATGCAGCTTTTTACAATAATATACCACTTACAACATCATGATAGTGGCTGAACGGACACAAGATCAAGGGAAACAAAGCTGGAATAAATCGCCAGCACGATGTCATAGCACTTTTCCACAGAACTGATTTATTTTCAATGTCAGCAGATTCATGCCACTTGTCTTCCTTCCACCGAGGTGAGAGAGAGGATGATTTAGCTGAAAGAAGGACAAGGGTCCTTGGAACAGAGAACCAGCACTAGACATCAGTCCATCTAATTCAGGACACGTGGTGAGCCTAGAGTCCACCCTGGGCAGGAACAGGGCATGATACACGATGTCACACAGCGTTTGAGAGAGACCAGTTCAGGTAGCTCATCACCCAGAGGAAAAACACATGAGGACAGAAAGTGGGCAGCTTGCAGTTAATCAGCTAGCAACCATTCCTATAAAAAAAATAAAAACATTAAGCCTGGCGGGTGGAAAAACCAGCTGCCCGTTTGACTTTTATCCAGAACAGTCTAACGGCGCCATAGTGCAAGCTGTTTGGCATCTGAGAGGCAGAAGAAAGAGGGCGTCTCACATGAGGAAGACTTAAAATAACAGTTATTTATTATGAGGGGGGAGAAACAGTGAATTTACAGTTTATATCTCCAGAACGGGCAAGCAAGATAAATAAAAGCTTCATTACAAAAAGCTTCAAATGAACCACAATAAACCAAACACTTTTACATTTTATTTTTTACACAAACGATATTTACAGGTTCTCAGCCTCCTCCTTTAAACACAGAATGTAGCCAGTAAAACTGTACTTCTAACAACTAAATGCCAGTCAGTTTCTCCTGAGAAGATGCTGGGCTGTTTTCTATTGCGTTTATTCAGCAGTATATGGTGAAACAATAGTTTTTATATGTAGTTATGAACCACTGTTAAAGTGTCAATAACTGAAGAGAAAGTGGGAAAGACAGAGCTGGTCTTATAGTATCTCCCTGCTGGAATTCCGTTCATTATCAGGCGATTAACACAAAGACTGAATGAAGTTAGTACAGCCCAATGCAGATGCAAGGCTTTGCTAACAACCGCCAAACCCTTCCATTTACATTTTAATGTAATTGCTGTGATTTATAGAACCCCCCCCCCCCCCGCAACATTTTAGTGGCAAGAATTTAAAAAGTTCCACACACAGAGAATAAACACAAAGCCAAATCCGTGGTTCAGGCTTTGTAGGTACCATCCAACAGTGAAGGAAGGGAACAAAGGAGATTGTGGACCATTGAGATATTATGGGACTGCACCAGAGCCATGCTTCTGATTGGACACTAATGGGGGGTGGGATGACAGACTTCATATGGGTCGGGGCAGATAAAACACAAGGCTGAGACCAAAATAAGGAGAGCCCGGCAAATAAAATGAACATTATAATGTACCTTGCTCAAGACCCCACCCTCCCATGGTGCCACTTGGACGACTAGTGAATTACGCTTACGGCTGCATATAGACCTGTCCTGCAGGAAGATATTTTTATTTTCCTCTAAGGGGAGTACAGCAACATCCCTTTAAAACTCAAATACTATAGATAAATTTGACTGGAAAAAAAGAGGAATGTCACCTTAAAAGTGATGTCTACTTACTTAAAACATAAACATAAATTAAAGCACAATTAAAAAAAAAAATCAATCATTAATTGTATTAATGAACTTAAATACAGGTTACCAGTTTCCCCATTAAACGGGAAAGCTTTAATATTTACATCCTAATTCGCTATGCAGTCTGGTTCCCCCATCTGGTGACTTGGAGCATTGCAAGCTATTTTCCACTCACCTACGCAATACGCCCGCCTAACACTGCAGCAATCCTATTCTGTCTTGACGTTTAGGACAGAACTATTACGGTATTGCATTCAAATTTTTTAAGGTGTGACCAATTAACAGCTATTGACATCAGATTTTACCATAATATGAACAGCCAAGTAAAACTTATCAAGGTGAATCAGCCAATTGTTTGATTAAGGCACAATAAACACCACACCAAACAAGGCGTACGTCTGAAAAGTATTTCCACTGTCAAATCTGTCGTGACAAAATTTAAAAGGGGAGAAAAAGGAAAGATTATCAGAAATTAGTTGCCTTTCCCCAGACACGTGGGGTCCCCCTGGTGGAGGCCGTCAGAATGTCAGCTCTACCTAATCCCCTAAAACCAGACCCCAGATTACCAATTTGTGTTGAGAAATGATGAAAAGGCACGATTTCCAAAAGGGTGGGGGGGATGATAGGGGGTAGCTTTTCCCAAAGATTTCCTCAGTCAAGTTATTAATAATGTACAGGTGTTTATATTTTACATAGTTAGTTTTGTGAAAGGACACATGTGGATGAGGCATATTCAAGCAATGCGCAGTCCCAGTACCACTAAGAATCAGCTTATACGGGCATACAGTTTACCTTCATTAACCGCAGGGCCCGTCTGTACCGTGCGAAGGATGTACACCGCTCTTCACAATGTGCAGAACGCCCACTCGTGCCCACTCATGTGGTGCTTTGCAATGTTTTTATTCAGCAACGCGTGAAGCTGCTGCTGATTCCTCCACACACACACACACACACACACACACACACACACACACACACACACACACACCCTTCTCTAAAGTGTCTGACGAAGTCTGGCCACCAACCCCCACCCCCCCCCAAGGCCCACGGACACGTAGGAAGCACACAGGAGGGACACGGACAGCTGTCTACACCAGCTTGGCTCCGCACTCAGTCACAGCTGTCTCGGGAGCAAAGCATTGTGGGATTTTTGGAGGGCACTGGCAGGTCAGCAGAAGAAAATCTCCCCATCTGCAGAAGGCTCAGAGGATAGAAGGCGTGGCGATTCTGGAACGAGAACAACATGGGTTTCGCTGAAATACCCGGGTGGGAGAATTGATGCCCATGATGCTCACATCACATCACACGACTAAAATCACAACTGGCACAATTATTCATACCGCCTATGTCTGCCCGCTCACACTGGCCTTTAATGCTGCTTCTAACCGCAACTCTCCATGGCCCCCTAGTGGCAGGAGGAGGCAGCGCGCTGCCACTACCTTCCGGCTGAGACTGCTGTCCTTTCCCTTTCTTCTTCTTCTTGTCCTTCTTCTCCTTGGGCTTTGCCGGCTTCTCCGGGTTCGAGGCAAACAGGTTGAAGTTCTTCCCCTTCCGCTTGGAGCCCATCCTGGCCACGGAGTCCTTGGGGGAGGAGGACAGCTTGCTCTCCGAGGGATCCCTGTCCAAGGAGCCGGAGCTCTGCAGTCTCAGCGAGTCATCGGAGGTGCTCGAGTGAGTCCGGTTCCGGCCCGTGTCCTGGGACGACTAGAAATGGGGGCAGTCAGGCTGAGCAGAGCGGGACTCATTCGCAGAAAACAGATAATTTACGAAGATTCTCATGATAAAATTGTAAGCTACTCAGACCTCAGCAGAAGTGGGGCGCACTTAAAGATTGGAGAGGATGGTAATTAAAGCTGACACGTGGGGGATACAGAGGAGGGGCTGCTCCTCTTATAACCCCCCCCCCACCCCCCATCACTCACATGGGCCGGCCGCGTCTGCTCCAGGTCCCTGCGGATCTGCTCCCGATCGCGGTCCAGCTTCCGCTGGGCTTCCCGCAGCCTCTCCAGGTCCCGCTGGTACTCGGCCTTGCGCTCCCGCAGCTCGCGCTCGTCCTCCTCCAGCTGGCGATGCCGGTGCCGCGCCTCCTGCTCCTGCGCCAGCACCCGGGCCTCGCGCTCCGCCAGCTCCCGCTCGCGCGCCTCCCACTGGCGGCCCTGGCGGAGGCGCTCCTCCGCGTGCGCCGCCTGCCGCCGCTGCAGCTCCGCCGCCTCCTGTCGCTGCCTCTCCAGGCTGCGCTGCTTCTCCTGCTCCACCAGCGAGGGGGGTCGCGAGCTCGGCCGCGAGGGGGGGCGCTCACTCAGGGACTGCCGCTGCTCCTCCACCAAGGAGTCCTGCTGTGTTACCACCGCCTGCCAGCAGGGCGGGGACAAAGCGCCGCTCTTACCCTCAGACAGGCTTACACCTCGTTTGCTTCTATCTTGCCAACTGCACCCTCCTGGCTGCTAACCAGTTATTAAACAGTATCTTTTGTGGGGAGCGGTATTATTTACTTCTAATTTAAGTCCCCCTCCACGTCATGTAAATAATAGGCCCTTGATTGCAGCTCAAAATGTTAAACTCATACTGTTCCTTACTGTTAAGCAGTTTGCGCTTATTGAGTCTCCTACCTGCAGGGTGCTGAGCAGCTCGTGAAGATGACTGACGCTGTGCAGTACCTGCTGTAACACAAAATGACTGCAATTAAACCCAGAGCACACAGCAAGGCAGGCGCCCTCACTGCCAGACAGCGTCCCCACACAATGTCCCTGTACTGCAAATAGAGGACTGGGCATTTACTTCATAGCAAGTAAAACTAAAAATGACACTAAAAGCTAGACTCCCCCCATCCTCAGTTTCCCATTCATGCCGCGAGGTAGGCCTGCACGCCCTGCGATATCAATGCCGACAGTGAACTGGGTTAAGAGCATCAGTTAGTCACACTGAAATGTTTTTACTCTGTCATAGGAAACAAAAATGATCAGGCCTTTGCACGTGTTAATAAATCAGCGCGAAGTTTGCCTCTCCTACTTTTACATGAGCTCTTCATGAGTTCTCTGAGCCAACTGTAGTCATTTTCTGTCCTTGCTGTTGGACCGACTCTCAGACAGTGTGGTGAGTTTGTGAGAAACTTAACAAAAATGACAGAAGAGGAGAGAATCAAACAAGAACTGGTCACCAAAAGCCTTTTGTCTTTCGCTGAAGGGAAATATTTCGGATTGCCGGCACAACTGGCTGCAATACCAACAACTAATTTGACAGACGTTACTGGTAGATCACTATTCTATTTGGCTGCAGTAGCCCCTTTACATTCGTAAATTAGCCATTTGCAGTTTGTTATTTGAGAGGTGGCCGTAAACAATTAAAGGAGAATAGTTTTGGAGCGTGCTGAAAGATTGCAAGAAACACACATGATGCATAAGCCAAGAACAATACTGAAAATTATCAGTCACACAAAATATTAGTGATAAATATTTCCTAGTATAAGTGCATACTACATCTTAATATTAAGTCTCGGCTTGGGTGCGCCGTGCATCTGTCTTGGAAACCAGCCTCACTCGTGCGGTGTCCATCTTTGTGAATTTCTCACAGTAACTTTTAAACATTAGTGTTAGCTTTGCATTTTTAGTAATAGGTCCAAAACATAGTGCACAAAGTGCATACAGTTGTAACTTTATACATAAAGAGGCGTAATTTAGATGGTCTGCATAACAGTGCAATAGTATTATTCGCGAATTGTCACATTTGTGGCGATCTTATGCCCCTAACCCAGTGTTTCTCCATCCTGCTCCTGAAGCCCCACCTACCAGAAAGTTTTCGGTCAAATCCGCACTGCTTACAACGTGCCAAATTCATTATTTGGCCATTGAGAAACATCTGATGTCTATTAAGGTCAGGCTGGAGTGAGAACCTTCTGGCAGGTGGGGCTCCAGCAGCAGGACTAAGTAGCACAGCTCTAACCCTAACTCATGTTAAGCATGTCGGGTACATTTTTAACTCCGTTTTTGGTTTAGAAAGACCTCAGAATATTTATCACAATTTCAAATATCACAATGTGAACTTTTTCCAATATCGTTCAGCCCTCCTACCAGGGGAAATGGGCTGAAACTCGCCAAGACGGAGGGTGCTTTCCGCTTCAGCAACGGCAACTGACGGGGGAGACACTCAAGTTTCATTCTGTGTGGATTTCTACCTCAATCAACTTGGGGAATAGCAAATAATTACCACACTTGAGCGAGTCTCCCATTTAACTCTGTCCAAACAGGCATCCTCCAATAAAAGCCATCATTTACAACACTTATCCACCAGACTAAGGGGCTTTGGGGGGGGGGTACCTACCTCACTGTTCCTCTTCAGAAGTAGTAACAGGTTAGCGTTACCCCCCTGCAGAGGGTAAACACAGACTAAGGGTCAGCAGTGCTGAGGCAGATTGGCCATTAGCAAGAAATCAGCTTCTCAGTAAGAGAGGAAACTCGACCCCAGCTGACGGTAATTACAGGCTTTAAGCCCAAGGATACGCACTGCACCCTCTGGTGCCCGTAACAGATGCCGGTTGTTAATGTTTACATTAGTAAATGGGGCGGGGCTGATCTTACTTATTCACATCAGATTTAACCAATCAGACAGAAAGGGGCAGCAATGTGCCAAATGCCCCCCAAGGGGGCACTTCAGAGCAGCACCAGCAGAAATCGGCCATTAACAATATGCAGAAGGGTCGGCCATTAACGGGTGCAGAAGGGTCATTCTGGGGCCACCGTCCTCGCTAGGAGGAGTAGCAGGCTCGGCTCGTTACCTTCTTTAGCACACTGTCAGACTCGGTTCTGCGGAGGTCCGTGGAATCTTCCGGCTCGTCCTTCTCCCCACCTACAGCAAGCGAGCCTCGCATTAGCGTCATCAGCAGAGGGGTGCCATCATCGGTGCCAAGGTTCACCGAAGCAGGCCGGCAAAAGGCTACGGCCGAGCACCCTCACTTTTGCTGGTGTTCATCTGATGACTGTCAAAGCCCCCAAAAGTCTCCGCCCGCCGGGGAAGGCAGACCGCCCCCGTGCCTCCGGAGGACCCGAGGGAGCTGGCCACCTGGTGCCCAACCGCACCGCCCAGGCTGCTGCTCACCAGCACCTGCAGGGTCTCCACTGGTGTGGGCAACACACAGACAGGGACACACAGACAGGGACACACAGACATCTAATTACGCGTCATATCTTCACACATTTAGAAAGTTATCATACATGACATTCATACAGCTTCCTTTATGCCCCAGGAGAATTGCTAGAGATTTATAAAAAAAATAATATATAATATAGTGGTCTGATCTTAAGTAAAGTGAAAGAGAACACACTAATTAAGCAAATGAGTGTCCATTGGGGAGGGGGTAACATCCCCTTGCTCGGCCCTGGTGGTGGCCCTGCTATGCACACGCCCTGGCCAGTCGGCCCTCCATGGTGCGGGGATGGCTGGATCCCCAGGCTCCTGCCGTACCTTCCTTCAGCGCATCCTTCAGGACAGGCTCTCCCCTTGGCGTGGCCTCTGGGCTAGCCCTGAACAGCCTCGCCCCACGACCGGCTCCCTCAGGCCCGGGACTCTCGCACAGCTCCCCGAACAGCTTCACCTTCTCCTCCAGCAGGGCCACTATCTGCTCGTCTTTCTTTCTCAGCAGGTCTGGAGTAGATGAGCGAGACCAGTCAAGATGCTCACCCCCCCCCCCCCCATCACCATCCTCTCCAGAAACTTCTCTTGGGGTCACATGGAGGTGGCTGTACCTCTCATCTCCTTGGCCTTGGTCTCCAGCAGCCTCCTGTCTTCTTCTGTCTCGCTGGGGATACCTTCGTCTTCATCCTTCTCCCTACAAGACCAGACCAACTCATTCCACTGCGCCCAAGTTACACACTGCTGGCGCCGACCCCAAAACCCCCATTTCAAAGGGGTGAACCAGAAAACAAATCTCTTAAATTCTTTATGACTCCCAGCTCAAAACACCAGTCTCTTCTCAACAAACAACAACCAGAACAACAACCAGAACAACAACCAACAACAACCAACAACCCACACCCACTAAGGAAATATGGGTTTGGACTAATCCCAGAGGGAAAAGGGTCTTATGGGAATATTTCAGACCAACTCACATGGAGTTCATGGCTTCCTGAATGAGCTGCATCCACGTGTTGCGTTCCTCCTTGGAGCTGGCGTAGGCCTCCACCATCTCCGGTGTCTTGTCAGCAGTGATGAGGAACAGACCCTTCTCCTCATTGGCCACCTCCCGCACGATGAGTTTGTGTAGGGAGATGACTGTCGACCGCTGGTCCTGTAAGACACCCAACCGGATGGGGTTAAGTGCATGCACGAGCTGCGAGGAATTAATCCTCTCACAGAAATCTATCAAGCAAACCTCCAGGCGTGAATGACGTCACTTCCTTACAATAACGAAAGCCTGCATATCCAGATATCATTTTCTAGTTCCCTGTTCTCATACTGGCTCAGTCCGAGAAAGTCTTTTGCAAGTCTGGACTCTCCATTGTTGATGGCATTTTAGGGATACACTATTACGCAACAAATGCCTCAAATAATAAAAACACTGGTTTCAGGGGAGTAGGGCATGGCCAACTAAACAGTGCATGTCCACGGTAAAGATGATAGTTGAAAAACAACAACAGCGAATGCATTTTGCTGAACGCAAAGGGGGACAAAAAACAACTTGAACCTTAGCTGAATTCGACACAGTGATGCTGCCAAGCACTCAGGAGAGCCCAGACACATCACGAGTCCAACAGGAAAAATTACGCAACACACCAGCATAATTACATAAAGGTGCTATGCTTTGCTCAAAGGTAGGTGTTCCCAGTCAACAATGAGCATTTGCACACAGTCATGGTCAATCCATACATACCAGAGAAGCAAATACATATTTCTGGTCTTTTTCCTGAAGGAAAACGACGACATCGGAGAGGAGAAGGGCCTGGGCATCTGAGGAGACATGGAGAGGCTGAGGTCAGACCTGCGCCGGGGAGCGGGTGGTCATCAGCCAGGGCGGTACGGAGCCTCACCTTTCAGCCGACCCACAGAGTTCTTCAGCTGCAAGGGCCCGTCGTGGATGAGCTTCCTTCCATGCAGAAGGTCTTCTCTGGCAAACATCTGGCCGCTCTTCATGCGCATGATGGACTTGCTGTCCGTGCGGCCGTGCACCTCCTTCAGCCGCCGCTTCTTCTCATGCTCGTTGACCTTGCCGTCCACGGCAGCGACCAGCTCCTTCACCAGCTGCAGGGCCTCTGCCACCTCGCCGTGGTCGTCGTCGGTCTCTGCAGGGACACCGGCAGAGGACCAGGTCCCCCCCCCCGTCAGTGAGCTCCGTCGCTGAAACCCCAGACCCACAGGACTGGGGCAGAGCAAAGCCCTTTCTCCAAATTTATGAGCAAAACCAAACAAACCAAGCTTATCTTTAGATCAGAACATCGAAAACAGTCTTAAATAGAAAGTTCTGGGGGTCTGCAGTAAATCAGAGCATCGGGAATGGGTTTTTACTTTCCGAAAGCGACAGGAGAGCCAAACAGGCAGGAATGTTCTTCTATTACCACAGTTGCCCAAAGCATTGTGGTACTTTGCGGAATCAGGATCTCAGCATTACTGATGGGGGCCAGATGGGCCTTTAACATCTCGGAGCCCCTTCCCACCCCCCAAGCCGAGCCTCACCTTTGGTGTGCTGCTGTATCCTCTGCAGGAGCACTGGGTATTTTGTGATCCGCTGCGTTACGAGTAAGATACACTCGGGAATGCCGAGCCTCCGCACGATGGAGCTGCTCATCTTTTTCTGAAAAGGAGAGAGCAAAGCCCTCGCCGTAAGTGCCGGGAAATGGCATCACTTGACACGCCAGCATCACGCTCTGCTTTTCCATTTCTCCTGTAAAAGGAGGATGCCAGCTCTATCCGGAAGGTGCAGCCATTTTTGCTTTGATAGACATCTAAGCAACTATACTCTGCCCCCCAGAACAGTCAGGCATCTGCTTGCCTTGATGAACGCCTGGAAGCGTTTGTCTTTGGCGTGTAGCTCCTTGTAGAAGTTCACTGCCTCATTGTACCGACTGCAGAACTTTCCGTAGACCTTCTTCATACGGTCGGCATTGGACCCTGAGAACTGTATTTAAGGAACAGACAGTGTTGGGCAAGCTACTCACTAAAGGAATCCATTACAGACAAGTTCTAGTCCAGAAAGTATAATTCCAGACCAAGGTTTTGTTTCAACCAACCAGTTGAGCACTCTGACTGTGACTCTCTATACTCAACTGGTTGACTGAAACAAAACCTTGGTCTAGTTGTCTCCAAGGTAAGCGCCCCCTACCTGGTTGAGGAGGACGTCTCCTATCTTGTGAATGACGAAGCTGCCGTCTTTCCCCTCTTGCTGGGCCTGACGCTTCCTTTCCAGGATGCTGGCGAAGAAATGCCTGTGGATGTCCAAGAGGTCGTCCAGCATGGGGAAGACCCGCTCCACCGCCTGGGCCTCCAGTTGCACCTCCTTCTGCAGCCCCTTGCTGTAAACGTTCCACATGATCCCCAGGGTCCGCACATGGTGCATTTCCGTCTGGATCAGCTCTGGGGGGTGGAGAAGAGGAGGTCACACCACAGCTGGAGAATAGACAGCCCCCTCCTCTCTGACGCCACAGACCCACATCCCTCAAAGACATGTTCTCCAGAAGTCTATAGAGAGGCCCCTTCACTCACAGTCTGTATTCTTCATCATACTTTGTGCAAAATCACAAACAAAAATACTTGTTTAATCTGAAAGCCTGCAGCCTCCGGTGTAAAAAGAATTTCCCAGCTGGGATCACAGAATGTCTCTGGCTAAAAATGAGCAGCGTCGTTATGAAACAGGCCTCCAAAGATGCAGAGAAATCCCCACCGTAGATGACATCCTGTCTCTTGATGACGTCCTTCTTCAGCTGCTTCAGGAACTTCTTATCAACAGAGAAGCTCCAGGAGTCAGCCTCCAGCTCCTTGGCGTCGGCCTCAAACTCGCCCATCAGCTGGCTGTCCAACATCTCCATCCCTATGAGGGAGCGCCACAGGGTATAATACTCACATAAAACTCATGACGACACAACAGATACCATTCGGCTGGAATTATAACACCTTATCGGTAAATGGCTTGTAGAGACGGAGAATATTATAGTTTTTTACCACCATCGAACATTCTTTATTCTTCGATGTCAATTGTAGTACAATGGTAACGAGATTTATTTAAAAACTACAAATCAGAAGGTTTCTTCAGTGTCTCTTTATGACTTCCTAAATAAACCAAAGCAGAGCTGGATGGGGTAACTGGGTGGGTAGCCAGACCCTCTAACCTTCATCCGTCAGAGACTCCGTTGACTCGTTGACCTTGCCAGTTTTGTTCAGCGAGTCGGTGGATTGGGACAGGTACTTCACGGCCTTCAGAGGCACGTCGTCGAACATCGAGCTGGATGGGGAGAGGCAGCGGGTGAGGCAGGGGGAGAGGCAGGGGGTGAGGCAGGGGGCGGCGTATGTCGCAGGGCGGCTTACCCTGCGATGTTGCTGATGGACATGCTCTTCGACAGGTTGCTGCTGGCGGTTGGCGCCGAGATGCTGGTGTGTCTCCGGGGCATCGACGCCAGCCCGTGGTCTTCGGGGGCCATCATGACTGACCAGGGACGCTCCCGAGGCACTGTGCCAGAACGCATCACACGTTTCCAAGGAAACTGTCATGTATAATGAGACTGCCTACTAATAAAACCGTAGGAATGCAGGAGAAGCCCTTACCTGGCCCTCTGTTTCTCAGAGTAACGACAGGAACCATGGAAGCATCCGGAACGGCAAACTGGGACTTTGGCTGCTACAAGTCAAATGGCAAGCTTATTATTTTTAATTTTCTTTCTAAAATCCCAACCACTCAAGTACGCGAGAAATGTAATGATTTTCACTTAACTCTTAAATACACTTCTCATATTTGATATTCTTGCCGGGACCATCATAACCTGGATATATCCAGTTTTAATACAAAAAAAAATATCCCGACAGTTCATCATATAAGCATCACGCAAAAAATGTTCACCTGCCCTCATTAAAGGGCGATGTCTAGCGATCTACATTTCGTACCGGCCCAGATATTAGAATTGCAGGTTTATTAATCGTAAAAAAAATAAATAAATAACATAGCAAAGCCATACCGTCATTCTGACCTTGGAACAGGCAGGAAGAGAGTCCCGGCAGCTCCGGTGGACATGCGCACTGCAGTCTGAAAGGGCACAGAGACGTGGCACCTCGTAAGTCAGAAACGGCCGGCTCTGCATCCAAAGTCACAGCCTCTACACACGGCAGTGCACAACCGGGGCTCGCCTACCAACACACACCTGTCGCTGAAAAGCAAGACTTGGGCGGGGGTTATGGGGCCACCATAAAAATATAGCGTGCACGAGGCAGGCACATGACTAGTCACATGACAAGACGTACTGCTTCTTCACAAACTGACCTTTTAACCCCCAACCCGTGAGCAGCGCTAGGAAGACACACCCCGGCAGGAAAAAGGTGAACGCTGCCTCACGGTGCTAACTAAGTGGGGCTCCATCTACCCACCACATATTTCCCGGGTGTAGAGGGGTGGAGGGGAACCCCCTGGATTCACACCCGCAGTCACGCCAACCCCCGGGCAGACAGACGCAGGGGGCTTGGGGTTGGCGGGCGACACATACTTCGCTTCAGTTATTAAACAAAACAAAACCAGGCTGAACAGCAGGGCGTTTCTCAGGCTTAATTGCCAGTCTGGTTGCAAACCAAGTTCCCACTCAATCACAAGCAGGCCCAGAACTGGCATCAATAAAAATTGGACTTAGGACAAGTTGTATCCCAGGCTGTGGCCAGACCATGTGACTGAGGCCAGTCGCGATTGGCTGCCTGAGTTCTACATGCCCAAACCGCGCGTCCAACCAAAAATCTTCTTGTGCTGGGTAACAGGGACATGCATGGGCTGCTGTTTTTGTGTTCCAGCAGTTTTCCCTCCCTCTCTCTCTCGCTCTCTCTAGATGCTACTCAGACACTGGAGTAAAATCCTCTCCAGAGCCTTTCAGAAAATGAACATAAATCAACCAGGAAACAACTACCGCAGAACCACAGTGTTTCAAGCTCACTGCAGCGCAACACCGGTTTAATGCAGGTGGCAGGCAGGCAGGGAGGCAGGGAGGGAGGAACACACACACCAACACCCCTCCCCCCACCGCACACATCCTCTTTCCATTTAGCAGAACGCACTAAAGGGAGACCAGAGCCGGGTGTCGTTCACAGGAAGGGTGCTGCCAAAGTGATAAACACACCAGGGGGACTGATTGGGGGGGGCTCATTGTGGGAAGGTGCCTTCAAAAATAGGTCAGATTAGCTGGATTGCATCTGTGTGGCTTGGTGCGGGTGCCTGGGATCCACAGGGGAGTGACACACACTCAAACCCCCCCCAACCACGACACATAGCCAGTCAGAGGCAGAGAGGGCCAGGGGACGGACAAATGGGTACAATAGCCACAAAAACTCAGTTTGGGGTGGGGGAGAGGAGGCGGAGTCTCAGGCGAGGCCCTGCCAGGAACATCTGCTGTGCTGAGGAGAAGCCGTGCGCCTCGCTCTCGCAGGGCCATGACGCCAGCTTTTCTGCGCGTCTTGTGAAACACAACATCCTGTGCAGATTGCGACGGCGTGCCACTTCCACGCAGCTCCGCACGAGAGGGGATGCGGCGGGGGGCGGGGGAAGCGGTCACCAACAGCTGGCCGGAGGGAAGCTGGGGGCGGCGAGATGGGGCCGAGCCTTACTGGGGCAATAGATGGCCTCTTTGATGCTGATGGATTTGTTACACTGGAGGCAGTGGGCTGGGAGCGAGGAGCCAGCACCGAAGACGTGTCCATGGCCGCCGGCCCCCTTCTTCTCCTTCTCCTTCGCCTCTCGTTCCCTATCACTGCTCTTCTCTTTGTCCTTCTCCTGTGGGGCAATGAAAACCTGAGTCAGTCAGGTTATAGAAAAATCTGGAAGACACTGAGCAGGATAACCTGTAGAAGACACAAACCGATTCCCCATACTCATATCCTGGTGGGGGGCCATCCAGTCATTTCCAGGGGAAAATCCCTCCTCCCACAATGACAACCGCAGCACCTACCCAGCCCTAAACTTAACCATAAGGAACCGAACAAGACAAGACTTTCGGCAACCTTTTGCTTTTTGACTGCAGTCACTTTCAGAAGGTTGAGTTTCCCTTGTGGGGAAACATCCTCGTGCTGCCCATTCTGCAGTAAAGATCACAAGAGCACAAGCCTGCCTGCTCACCACGGGGGTTTAGATCAGAGGTAGGTCACAATTAGTTAAAAAAAAAAAAAAAAACACTAACGCTGTAACAGCCAGTTTGCATTCATTGTGCACAGCAAACAAACACTACAAGCCGATTTAACATGATACAAAACAGGCATCGAACCGGGGATGAAACAAGGGGAGAGCGAGCAGTGTCTGCCCACACACAGGTGTGCAGGGACGGCCTCCGGCGGGCGGCCTACCTGCAAAGCCCAGAGCCCCTTCAGCTTCGGATAGCTACCCGGAACCTCCCGGGATTTTCGATGGAGCATAGCTCATTGGAAGGACCAGCGCATCGCGCGGGTACCACAAAACCTGCCAGTCACTGGGCAAGCGGGACGGATTCCTACCAAGCAGCTGCCACCGATATAGGAAGCGAGCGAGTGCACAGGGGCGCGAGCCTCCACCTCCCTTAAAGACACAACACTCCCCTCACCAAACCCCTACCACCCTGCCCCACACATCAGCCACTCCGCTACGCCAGACCCAACTCAGCACTACGGTGAGATCTTCCCTTCACTTCTGAATTATGTTTTGCCAAGATACTAAGTATAAAGCAACATTACGGTCAACAAATTTCAGTTCAATCAATGGTTTTGGTGCTGATAGGAGCTCCTAGCTGGTCTATGCAGACCTCCAATGTAGTCTATTGCACTCACTATGGGCAGTGACAGTGAAAGGAAGGCGATAAGAAGAGCAGGGTTTTGCCACATTACCAGGCGGCTTCCTGGTTCTTAAAGAGCATCTTTACAGCCCGCGGCTGACAGCAGGGCCACGCGCCTTCCCGTTAAACTTCCCTTAAAGTGAGGAGCTAAGTTGAGTAAGTGCTATCTCAGAGAGCAAGTCTCAACATGTCATCAACAGGTGGGGGAGGAGGAGGGGGGGTATTTACAGAGAGAGAGAGAGAGAGAGACACACACACACACACACAGAGCGGGCGAGCGATTCTGCACCTCATGAGAAACATCACACATCCACATCATCCGCTAATCATTCAGTTACTCAGCATTATTATACAGTTAAAGGGATTCCGCTCCAGGTTCATAATTTCATCGCAATGTACAACAAGCGTGCAAATCTGTACAGGTCAGTGTAACACGAAACCGGCAAGTTATGTACAATACATACAGCTCATAGTTGATTTTGTCAACTGTTAATGTCAAGTTTATTTATGTAGGCCATCAAAATGACTTAAAATTTTAACGACTTAATGATTAATGGGTTTTCCCCCAATGCAAAGCATTCTCCCCCACATGTCTGAAGCGTAAGGAGTTCTTTTGGCTAAAACAGTCTGGTTTACTATGGTACACCCATCAGCAGCCAGCAGCACTG
>JAODKL010000009.1:4836625-4853161 GCA_026780765.1 Petrocephalus schoutedeni | reverse complement strand
ACAGGAAATCTTTGTCACGTGCCCCCCCCCCCCCACACTCATTTCTCCATTTCAAAGCCCCCCATAATCAAGCTGAGCATTGACAAGCCCACCCCGCCCCCCGTCAGTCCTGGGGAGACGTCCCGGCGTGCTTCCCATCCCACAAAAGTCTCCTTTGTGTACGATTAGGCTCTGCCCCCCCACCCCTGCCGGGGATCGGAACTCAGACGTCCAATTAGCGCGTTTCTCACCGAGGTTTCACGCGGCCTGGCATGGTGGCCCGGGAGAAAAAAAAGCTGGGCGCACTTTATGTGGGCAAACAAACACCTGCGTTCAGTCATCTTTATAAAGAATCAGCCTAAGTGTAAAAGAAAAAAATCCAACTGACACAGCTTAGTTTCTCGGGAACTGCAAGACGACACGCACGCCGCTACTTCTGTTAAATAAACCCGCCGTCCTTCTTCTTCAAGGCACGATTTTGGGCGGCTCTCACTCTCGCATGGCCACCACGATCCCGAGACGCTTGAGGGCGGAGGGTGGGGTCTTACCTGGGGGCTCCGAGCTTCTTCCGTCCCCGAGAGGAACCGCGGGAGAGCACTCGTCGAAGGTGTAGAACAAATCCTTTTCTGTGTGAATCTAGAGGCGAGAAGAGGAACAGCGCGTGTGAAACCAGTCATCTGACAGGCAGAATAAGGAATCGGCGGCGCCGTGCCGGGGGAGTCAGCGGAGTGAGGTCATTATGGGACGCCTGGTAATGGAGAAATCACCCGGCTTTCATCCACTGCTGTCAGTGTCGCTGAAACAAGACGTGCTCAATGAAAGCGGAACTGCTCATTATTCCCAAAGACCCCCCTCTCTCAAACTGTGTGTCACACACACAAGCCCCCTGGAGCACATGCTGGCACCTGGCTGCTCCTTTTCACGCCGCATCACATCACTGTCGCACACATGGGGTGCTGCTAGGGACTCGCGGGCCTCATTAAAGCCTGTCACCCGGGGCCCACGACCCAGAACCAGACACAATCCGATTAAGCTCCCAATTTTTTAGGGCCCCCGTCACTCAGTGTTTAGTGTTTGAGGGGAATGATTCTGCGTTGTTGATCTCGAGGAGGCGGAGACGGCTCCGGTCCGATCTGGATGGCAGGAGGCACACCCACAGGAGCCGAATGTGCACCAAGGTGGGGGTCCCAAGCCCAGATAGCTAAAAGTCCACCACGTTTCTCAAATCCAGCAGGAGGCACTGTTGGGACTAGTAACATGTAACTAGTGAGGAGGCGGCAAGATGTAGCGGAGGACACAGGTCCAGAGGTGGGGGGGGGTATGCGGTTAGGGGGCTAAAGACCCAGCCACCTAGACGGGGGAGGTCACAGGGACGATGCCACAGCCGAGCCAAACAGAGGCCGGATTCTCCAGGACACAGGCGACCATTATGCACCCTTCCACCCCAGCGCAGACGGACGCAAGACCGGCGTGGGCACGGGTCACCCGCAGCCTCACCCCCCAATCACGCAGCAGCTGCGCCAAACCCCCCCCCCCCCCCCCAAAGACAGGGGTGCCCCGACTCCAGCCAATCACAACAAAGCCTACCCATTTCGGTTTATTTCCACAGAAAACAGACACATGAGCTGTAATGCATTTTAAAGACGCCCGGTGCTACAAAACCGTTTGTTTTGGAGCACAGGCCATGATGACAAGCTGATAAGACACTCCCACATTTTAGGGGAGAAAGCAGCACAAAAACTCGAGGGGGGGGAGGGGGGGGGTTCTAATACGTAAACTACTCAGGTCACAGGCAAACATCTACGGAAAGGATGTAGAGCGATTATGGGCAGGAAGAGATACGTGCAGCTGGATCCTGTGCAGTTTCAGGGGAAGTGGGGGCATGGAGATCAGCGTGCTGAACCCGTAGGCGTGCATGCTGCACAGGGCTTTGTATGCGAGTGCGAGTGCGAGCGTGTGTGTGTGTGTGTGTGTGTGTGTGTGTGTGTGTGTGAGAGAGAGAGAGAGAGAGGAAGGTATCTTGGACCACTGCTGGCTTCTGGTGCTGTGGAGGAGAGCATGATTGGTAAATAGCTGTGATGGCATCTAACGTAGCTTCAGATTAATTTAGCTAGGAAGTGGGTTGCATGTGGTGGTTTTCATAAAGGTTGTTGGTGTCGGAGTTGGGGCTGTTGGGAATGCCTTTTAAAGAGGGGGATTGGAGGGTGTATGTACACACACACACACACACACACAGTCTACGTATTTATATCTTTGGGGCAACCATCCATTCATTCCTATGGGCATAACCCTGATCCCAGCTATGACACCTTTAACCCCTACCCAGCCCTAACCTTAACCATAAGTAACCAAACAAAATATGAGACTTGACATTTTTAGTTTTTTGATCGCAGACAGATTTTATATAATTGAACTTATCCTTGTGAGAATTGAAAAAATGTCCCCACAAGGTAACAAGCAGCAGGATTCTATCACATTGTGGGGACATTGGGTCCCCACACTGTAATAATTACAAAGCCACACACACACACAGACTGTGTGATGCCATAGAGCACCATTACTCAGCAAAGGGATTAACAAGGGCAAAAAGTCAAATGGCCCAGAAACACGCTGTGAGAAATCGTGCGTACTTTACCACCCAGCCATACGACATCTCCCATGTGCTGCCAAATCCTCCAACAGCCATCAACCAAACGGTTTCAAAGATTAACCGCTTTCCATCTGGTCATATCTGGCCAAACATAAAACCGATACAGGAACAAACAAACGAACCGGCCAACCAGCAGCACACAACAGGGGCTACATCACGGGATCTTTGCACCGTGAGAGGGGAAAATAATCACGGCGGCTTCGGTAGCAGGGCCATGGGTGCACGATCAGGTGCCAGAAGCAGGGAGGGGCATACCCACAGCCTTAACATCACATCGGCTGCAGGACATGGCACAAACATGTAGGGGCTCAGACAGTCATGTTCCTCAGGTGATATCATGCCCGATGCACTTCCTGCCCTCTGCGGAATTGTCCTTACTGCCCCGGAGCACAGGGCCCGTGGGCTTCTCGCACTTCTGAGGTCACTGACTGCACACAAAGCACCATTGATGGCTCCACCCACCACAGCTGAATGGCGGTGACCCCCACCCACCAGCCAAGTGCAGGCGAAACAGGGAACACTGCGTCGTTCATCAGAAGAGGGGCCTTCTGTCACCAAGAGTGGGCAAAGACCTAGATTCCCCAAAGCACTGCTAAATTCCCATAATGCACTGCACTCACTTAGAATGGCCACTGCTTTCCAAGAAAAGCCCTGATGACAAAACCAAAACGAGGTGACATCTCAATCCAAAACCCAAAAAGCTCACAAGCCGGATTCCAGTGGAGATATCCAGCAGCATATTGAATAAGCATATAAGCTAGATACGACATTAAGCTGTTCATGCATTTTCCATAACCGTTTATCCAAGCAGGATAGCGGTGAGCCTGGAGTCTATCCCAGGAGGCAGAGGGACGCTAACAAAGCACCAATCTACAGCGCAGGGGAGGCATGCACCTCGCAGGAGAAACACATGACCAAGTCACAGGGACATCTGCATTTAAATTAGTACTGAGGAAGAGTTACATGAGGATGACAAAAATGTATATAATCCTGCCAAACTGTAGCTAATATCTCCCTATTATGGGAAGAAATATGACGCTTATACTGATAAAAAAAATACTACTCTGATAAGGGCAGTCATCATTTCTCATTGTAGGAATATTTTCAGAGAGCAGTAGGTGCCTTAGTAGTTAAGCACATTCCCAGGAAGTGGGGGTGGGGGGAGGTTAGACTCCCAGGAAGGGGGGAAAGACTCCCAGGAAGGGGGGAAAGACTCCCAGGAAGGGGGGAAAGACTCCCAGGAAGGGGGGGGTGGGTGCTCCCAGGAAGGCCTCTGCTGTGGAACGCTCGAGCAGGACACTAATCCTAACTGCTGAAGGAAAAAAGCTCAGTCTGGAAGCCACTTCGGAAAATGCATTTGCTAATCACAAATGCAAGCGAGCGCATTTATGTCCAGGACAGATACATCTCAGTGCTAACCTTCTATTAACTTGTCAGAGAAGGTTGGGAAATATAAATGACAGGAAAGTATCCGGCATCTAAGAGTAGAGTTTCCGAAACGATGAGGCCTGCAGGGCGCCGATCCCAGCCCGCTTCTCAGGGTCACATGCAGACGACGGGTCGGGAGATGTAGTCTGAACCGACACCATACATGCCACAACATCTCCACAAACTGCACAATTCGCAGTGACGCCGGTGCTCAGTTCATAAAGATGTTAATACTTGAAAACCCAGGGGACCGACCCAAAAAACCCATATGATTTAAAAATAAGCCCGTGCAGGGGCACAGGAAGAGAATTCCGCACAGATTTTAATGGTCCAGCGCACATGGAGTAATACGCAAAAACAGCCAAAAATGAAGGCTGAGGAATTAATATCGGTCTACAAACAAACTCGGCTGCCCGGGACAACAGAGCGGTTGCTACGTCCGTAGCAACCATGGGCCGTGTTTGTTTTCATGGCTGGAGAGGGAGCAGGGGCTCACATCTCGGGTACGAGTGTGAGAATCAGTATTCCAGGGGCTGGCTGTGTTATGAAGTCATCTGGCCCAGCGCCCATTTCCACCAGAGCAGACCAGGACAGGAGCCAAAGGAAACTGTTAGGAGCAGAGCGCTTTTTCCCAGAGCACTGCAGAAGGCCGCCCCTCTGTCCCCAGGCCTCTGTGGGACCCCGCCATGGGGGGTGGGCCAAGAACCCAAGTAAAGAGGCACCCTCTACCGTGTCACGGGAAGCGGGCGGCGAGCGGGCGAGAGCACGAGAGAGAGAGAGAGAGAGATCTGAGCGACTTCTGACTCTCGGTCACGCCGCCTTTAGCCAGCTCAGTATCTTTTCCAGAGGCTCAACTTTCTGCACGGCTCATCCCACAGAAAAACACAAGCTTTCCTAGAAGGTACAGCAGCCATGCCACAGCGACATTCAAGCTCCAGGCCAGGCCCGGCCCGGCCCACTCCACCTACTGACAAGTGATCGACTGCAGGCCGGCAGGCTGCACTCAGGCACGCAGCTCACTCGCCGGCCGGGGGGCGAGGACCCGGGGCAGCGTGCCGGCGTGTCAGACCCTTCGCTCAGACACTGAGTCAGACACCAAGTCTGGCTTCGCGGACAGATACGGGACCCGGACTGCCGAGAGGACATTCAACGTTCCCGTCGATGGAATGTCACTGCGGTTCCCACACGGCAGATGGCGGGGCTTAAGAGCACGGAGGCAGAGGAGGACTTTCAGGATCGGAAGCTGCCAGACCATGGCAGCGATTCTGGCTCATCCACTGCTGACAAGGTCTCACCTCGCAAAGCCACCAAGTCCAGAATCAAAACTTCAAGTGCCCTCACCTACTGCTGCTTCTACAGTAACACTGTAACAGTTCAGTACCAGTCCACAAAGGGCATCAGCGAGTGAAAAGTTTTACAGAACCCCCATGGAATCTCCAGGGCAGGTTGAATTACAAGACAGACATCAGGACATAAATATAAAGCACAGGAGATGCATGAATGATTTTAACAATCGCTGCACTGCTTTCAAAAAAATGCATTTAAACATCAGCCCCTGAAAGCAGCATACACTTTCAGTAACGGCCCCCACCCCCACTCAACAACACCCACTTTGACATCACAGCTGCCTGCAACGGTGGGGGTACCCCCACCTCACATGATGTTTCAGCCAAAACAAAGGCAGATCAGTCTTGAAACGCATTATGCACAACTCTGGCTAAAGAGCAGCCCTGCAGGACGGTATAGTTACTTAACCCGGGCAACATCATGCCTTAAAATGTGCTTTCCTACACAGAAAATGAGAGCTGGGGTATTCCGGTACCGAGAAAAAAAGCCCTGCATGGAATCCAGGAGACCGAGAAGAGTCGTACCTTGATCAGAACCACATCCAAAGTCCTCTTGCCTTTGGCACACAGGCTGTACCTCCGGCGGTGTCGTTCGTACATGCTGTCCCCCAAAGCAAAAGCCACAACAGAGAGCGGGAAGGCAGCTGGGTCTGCCGTGAAGCCGCGCCGCGAGGAGAGCCGTCGTGAAGGCAGGGCCAGCTCCCAGCCCCACACATCTGCACCGAGAGCCGGCCCCTCTCGGCTGGCTCGCACTCCGGGCCTCCTCTTCCCTCCCCTCCTCTTCCCTCCCTCCCTCCCTCCCTCCCTGGGCTGTCGTCTCGCGGAGAATCACAGCGCCGAGCTCAGATCCCGAGAGGAAGCTCCACGCGGCGACACACACTAAAAGGGCCTGGTGGGTGACGGGTTTCCGCGGCGACTGTCAGGCGACGAAACAAGGAAAAGGCCAGAAGAAGCGTGGCCATGGGACGGGTGGGGAGGCTGCACTGGACTTCACTTTGCTCGGTTTCTCATTATTTGAAACCCCCCCCCCCCCCCACAGGCTCACACATGGTTCATTTGAGGGGGGGAGAAGGGCGCACACAAGCCCGAGAATTCTGGGCCTCGTCAGACCGTGTATAAATTGATCAGACACCGGCTTAAGTGTGAAACCGTGTGTAATGCCGGTGGAGGAAAGCTGCACATCTGTCAGCCGGCTAGCAGCTGACCGCTTCCGAGTGGCCCGAGTCCGCGTCCCAGAGCCGCTCCGCTAGGATCTCCCGAAAAACAAGCATAGTTCGGAAAACCCAAGTCCCAGCCAAATTTATTAGGCTCATTTTTCCCCAGGGAACAAAGGAAATCTTGTATTTTTTTGAGCCAATGAAAGAATCCATTGTGAAAAATGGATTGCCAATACTTTTATGCTAACCACCATCACGAAGGGCCGAAATTGTCTCTGCATAACTCTATACTAGATGAGGCGTGACACGGGGAGGGGGGGGGACACGCTTCCTAGGGGTGAAGCCCATTAGCCCCCTAAATACTGCAGAATTACAGCCTCTTTCCGTCTTCATAAAACCCGAAAGCGTCTAAGTGTGGAGCTCTGTCAAAATCGCCGCCTTTGTTTGCTTCCCCAGGCTTCCCATTTTCAGCGAACCTCTCCCATTGTAAACACGTCCACATCCCCCCCACCCACCCACCTTCTTAGACTCAAGGAGCTGCACCCAGGGCCCTCACTTCTATGTCAAACAAAAAGTACGAAGAGAAACTCTGAAGACGCTGCAACTAAACCATCTGCTCCCAGAACGAGGCACGCCAACACCTGATTACATCCAATGCAAAATCAGCACAGTACCGCCTGAATCACAGGACAATAAAGAGATCGTTAGGAAGCAATTCACAACGTCATCATCATCCAGACGTTGACGGGGCACCACAGCGGCTTTGAGTCCCTCGGGGGTCTCAGTGACGACTCCATTGGTCACTGGGGGTTGGTGAGGTCGGGTCATAATGTTTACTATTGTCGTGGCTGCTGACCCCGGAGTCTGCCTGCAAACAGGTTTGAGAATAGAGAGCCAGATCTCCCCTTTTCCCAAAAAGGCCCCCCCCCCCCCCCCCCGCCCCCAAATACGAAACTGCATGAAAGCAGCTTCCCAAACGTGGTTATGCCACAACATGGGAGGGGGGATCTGACTCACGGGGACGTCTTACTCACCCCACGACACGGACAACAAGGCGCCATGCACCAAATCGACAGGCCAGCCGCTCGGGACAGCTTTGGCGGGAGATGCAGAAAAGTGACAAAAGGCCCCTTTAGTGCCCCATACAGCGAGCATTTGCCAGAGGCCTCCCAGCGAGCATCGCTTCCTGCTGAGGGAAGGCACCATTCACCTGATTGGGACCATCAAGTAACCAGTACCAGGCAATGTGTGCTTGTGGGTGGGGTGGGGTGTGGTGGGGCCGGGGGGAGAAGTGTAAAAAAAATAAAATAAAACCCAACACACCAATAATGATCTCTCCTCTGAATCACACATGATTACTTGTGCCATGAAACTGCAGCCAATAAAAAAACAAACATCTGGAAAGTGTTATACCATAGAAGAACACAAGGGGGCGCTTGAGAACATTCCAGCAGACTGATTTTGGCAAGGCAGTAATAAAGCATGCCTTTGAAGGCATATTTTCCAGGCCTCAGGCCCAAGCGGCTTCCAGACTATGCGGTTTTTAAATGGGGCTCATGCCTCTTGGTTCTTTCTTGCTTTGTGCTCGATTGTAGTCGATGCATGCAGAAAAATGCCTTCCAGCATTACCTGCCTCTGACTTGCGAAAGAGGTGCGAGCACCACGGACTGACACAGACCCTGACACAGACCCTGACACAGACCCTGACACAGAGCATCCCCCGCGACACAATGAAGGTGAACCAAAAGTCCCGGCCTGTTAACTCCAGAGGCGGCGACGAGGTTTGCGGCAGGTTCTACTGGTCGCCTTCTTTTGTTACCCTGCAGTTATCCAGGCTGTGGACAGTGTGCCTGACTGCATGGTTGACTACAGAAGTCATCAAGTTTCTAATAACTTCTAAGACACACTTGACTCACATAAGTAACCAATGAGGAAGGGCTCGGGAGGGCAAACAAGCAAGTCGTACTAATTACAAACAACTTCTCCGGACGTTCTACCACAGCGGTTCCCAAAATCCGGACTGCGGTTCAGATGTATACCGAACTGCAAATGAATCCAGACCAAACCAAAACTACACCTTATGAATCAGTATGGTTAATGTAAAAATGCTTATTGTGGTTTGACGTACAAAAATACAACAAAGTACCAAACTTCACACACACATAACTCGCCATAAGTCCCCCCCCCCATGACAGTTTCGAAACAATCAGCGAGCCAGTCTGTACATTAAGGTCTCATTATTCCTATGTGTTGATGTCTACATTGAAAGTTACTGTTAATTCATTAAAGCCCATGAAATGCACTTTTTTTGCCACTGAGATTTGCACTGACTCTGAACAAAAATCTGATGTGGACCTTTGACCACAAAGTTTGAGAAGCTCTGCTTTACAACGCCAGCATGGAGAATCTTGAACACTTGGTGCTCATTTTCTTCCCACGTTAGACTTGACTGCTCTACATCGATTAGAAACCTTCCAAACAAAGAAGCGAGAGCCGTCAGCAGACCCTCCTCTGGCCGCGCTGCGAGCCGCCTGGCGACGGCTTCAGATAATTGTGTCTAAAAACAAGCCTGGAAGAGAGGCCATTCCACACAAAACACTCCTCAATTCCCAAAAAATGTGGCACAGGGGAGGAACTGGGAGAAAGAGAAGGGGAAGGAGTTTGAGGCTGATGTCAACAGCTTATTTGCCAGATAACCATCTGTCCCACCCAATCAGACGCAACCTGCAGCTTCACTACAAAATTGGTTCTCATAACTGAAATCATGGATATCCTGAAGCCTATTCATAAAGCAGAACATCTACCTGCCAAGAGTCTGAACATGTCATATGCCAGGAAGTGTGACAACTTCAGAGACAAAGTTGCAGAACTGTAGAGGAATTCACAGAGTTCATTAAATACACTTTAGACACCAGAATCTGCCTTGTACTACTGCAGTTTAAAAGGAAAATGACCAAACTAAGAGATCATACTAAAATGGATGTTAGGGAGCACTTTTCATGGGTAGGTACAGGCAGCCAACAACAGACAGAGAGACAGGAGCGTGGGGGGGGGCGGGGGGGAACCCAATCGGGAGCAGTATAATCCTCCCACAGGAGACAGGCATGTCCTAAATGCTTCAGAATGGTGTCCGTACGGTCTGGAGCCATCCTGGAGCTAATCAACTGGCATCCGGCTTGTGGCGGTGGAGAATCCCAGAAAACGATGGCCAGCTGAGATCATCCAAGAAGGCCTGGGAAGGGTGATCTATACCGAACTGCCCTTCCCAAATGCAACCCAACCTGACCTCTCCGACCCAGATGCCCGTTCTGGAGCTACGTCATAAGCTTATGGGTCAAGTTACAAACCTTTAGAAAAAAATAAATATATTTCATAGCTAAAGTAATCCATTACCAGGGTAAGAAAGGCAACATCCCCCACCCACTCAGATGCCAGGCGGAAACTCACCCCTTCCGAGCCTCTTGTGTTGAGTTCCAGGGCTGGAGGGGCGCTGAAAGGAGGCAAGGGGCCAGGGCTGTCCAGAGCTTCTCCATCTGCATCGAGGGATGGGTGGTGTTGGTGAGACCAGAGGGGCCAGACAGGCTTATCCCAAGGTGCCCCCCCCCCCACACCTATCGATAATGCTCAGGATTTCCATCATCCTCTATAAACAGTAGCAGGTGCAAAATTGGTCACTTGTCCTGCTATTTCTGCAACCTCCACTTTCTTGGGCTAACCTGTGTGTTATTTACAGTTATTTGAGAACACGCCAAGTCGGAATAAATTATTTATAACATTATTACAAAAGGATCAGTTGTAAACAACGGTGACATTGCGGATAAACATATCAATTCAAGGCTAAGCTACGTGGGGAAAGTCAACACTAACGGACAGAAAAAGTTGTTTAATGCTTGGTAGCATAAAATCTCCCATAAGCAATGATTAGCTACCCGTGAACAGGCTGCGTTTACCCAACCACCAGCAAAGACGTAATACAGAGAAGGACCATATGAGCCATCTGATTAGAAGCCTGATAAAACCACCTCAAACAGTGCTTATTCAGAACTTACCTTTCTCAACAACAGGTTGTGGGCCTTTATCCTCGTACCAGGCACAATCAGAACCCTTCCTTTCCACTCCCTCGGGAGCCTCAGAAACCTCGAGGCCAAGGGCAGAGTCACTGGCTGGTTCGATGAGGGAGTGGGGGTCCTCCCCCATGCTGAGGTACATGGAGTCAGACTCTCCAGGGGTGGCTAAAGACTCTAGAAGAACAGTCTCACCGATTGTCTCCAAAGTTCTTACTGGTACAACAGGGCTGCCAGCAATGCCATCATAATTATGAACAGAGTAATCAATCATGTCTGTTACAAAGTCCTCTGCACTCGTTTGCTGTGACAACTCCTCTGTTTTACAGCACAATTCCTGGACTGAAGTTTCCTCTTTGGGTTCCTCAGACACCGTCTGGGGAATCTCTGGTTCCGATTGCTGACAGTTTACAGGAACAGCATCGGCGTGGCTGATAAGTGCCATGTCAGAGAAGAGTGAAATATTCGTTTCAGTAACCACAACTTCACTTACTTCCTTTGGTTTACAGTCTGCCTTCATGAGCACCTCTGTACTTATCACAGTGGCAGTCTGGCTCTCTGCCTGAACCTCAGTGCCATGTGCATCTGTGGGAGATTGTGTTCCAGTGACCTTTGACCTCAGAGTTGACTCTTGACTTTCCTGACTCTCCGGTTTCAATTCAGACTCCTTGCTGTCCCCTGTCAACTCGCACTTGTTCTTGTTCCCTTTTTGGATTTGGTTATTGACACTTAACGCTATGCTTGACATGTAGGGATGGGGACTCTCACAAGTGCCCACTGTATCCTCACAGGCTGGAGACCGAGACTTGAGCTCTGTCCCTTCCAACATCAGTGGCTCCACTATCTGTAACTCGCTGGAACAGTCTACAGGCGTGTCAGAACTAGGGAGTAATGGGTCTTCCTCCTTCTCGACAGCCTTACCCTTCACATCTTCACCCAGGATATTTACTCCGTTATTAGCTGGAATTTGGTTAACTGGTTCTGTTGGAATTTCTACCACATGCAGGTAGAGGAGCTCAGTCAAGGGGCTGCTGTCCGATAGAAAGGGATGCTCAGCCCTGGAGAACGTGCCGGCCCTCTGCAAATCCTCATCTCCAGCTTGGTCTCCCATGCAGATGCTACGGTTGTCTCCATTCCTTTCCAGGGAGGGTTGCTCTGTGTCTTGTTGGGGCTCAGCATTACAAGTAGTACCTGGGGGCTCCACATGAATCATCTGTGGTTCATCCTGCAACATGCACACCACGGGTAGTGGAGGACCTGGTGCAGTAAGGTCAGGCAGCCCAAGCTCCTGATCTGTACCATGGCCTAGTTCTGCCCTCAGACCTGAATGGGGCCGTGCAGGTTCGGCCTCTGGGAGTCGATCAGTTGCGCAGAAGCCCGATTCAAAGCTCTCACTGCTCGGTTCATCAGGATCTGTCTCCGCCGCCATCCTGGACAAAGACTCTCCACAATCACTCGGTTGTGGGTCAGATTCTTCAAGTTGATTGTCAGTGCTCACCTGCGTGTTAAGACAATGCAGTTCAGTGGTTTCCTGGCTTTGTTCACCGACATGGATCCCTGACTGAGCTTCTGGCTCAGACAGACTTTGACTTTCAGTCAACAAATGCGGGCGACTGGACGGCGGCAGGGCGGCCATGTCTGCAGGTGTCTCCGTCGTCCCGTCCGGCAGGCTAACAGAATCTTGGTCTTTCGGCATGGTCGCATCGTCACCGCCCGTTTCTCCTTTCGTACCTTGAGGAAAGTCACTGGACCGTTCATGTGCTTTCACTTCACAAAGTTGTGCCTCGTGGGAGGGCTCCGCCCTTTCTCCATCTGCCATGACAAGGGGCTCCGCAGTCTGCACGTGACCCAGGGAAATCTCACCACTACCCTCCATTTGTGGCACAGTGTCCTCCTCCATGGCCTCTTCCCCAATTCCTGCCGAGTCACCCCAACCCATGTCAGTCACGCTTACCGCTGAATCACTTGCCAAAAGCCGTGTCTCACAGGACAGGGTGCCAAAACCAGACATCTCAGGCTCCACCTCAAGGTCCTCTTCCTCTGATGCCTTCTCAGAAATCTCTAAGCATGTGGCTTGCAGCTCCACTTCTCCTTCCATCTGATCGTTGGACACACCATTCTCCATACCACCATTGTTCAGCAGACGCTCGGAGACCTCAGAACTGTTACTTGAATCTTCCTCCCTCTCCTGGTTCTCAAAGCGACTGACCTCAACAGTCTCTTTCTGATGTTGTTCATCCGCTATGATGGTCTGTTCCATCTTATCGAACAAGTCTTGGTGCAAAGGCTCTAGGTGAAGTTCTTTTGTCTCCTGTGTACCATCACTGAGATTGAGCCCAGAATTCAGCAGTTCACTCGGCAGCTAGAAAAAAGCAAACATCACTTGGCATGAGTGAAAAGCTAAAGATTTTAACATTTCCTGGTTCACAGTTACTTATTCAGTCTAATAGCTTAAGGGTTCCTAAGACACTATTCAGCAGAAGCTAGGTTCACAGAGACTCCTGCGGCGAGGGTACAGATCCAGGCGCGCAGCAGAACCTGCAAAAGAGGCGTGGCTAACCTTTCCGGCTCTGTGGCAGCCAATCAGGTGCCGCAGCTCATCCACATCTCTCTGCAGGTCTGGCTGGCTCCCAGGAGGTGTGGCCACCGTCAGGCTGTACGTGTTCAGCCGCGGGTAATGCCAGACTGCGCGGTCTCCGGGGCATATTCGCTGGGACATCTGAGGCCGTGTCCCCGGGGCCGTCTCCTCCCTGCCCGACACAGCCGGCCCGTTCAGCTTGGTCACATGACATACCCACACACGGCCACTTTCCCAGCATGACTTGAAAATAATCCTCATCTGCTAATCTAACTTAATGTGATGTCCACTCCCCTTTGAATTCTCTTATTCACACACGTTGTTCAACTTCCAAAATTCTCAAACACTCATTTTCATTAGTCTGGTTCACCTGACAACTAGCAGTTAATGGGTTTTAATAATGCAGTTTTATGGTTCATTTCCGCTGCACTGAAACCATGACAACCAAAATTTACATAGTCACACTTGATAGGGTGCTTTTTTTAACAAACTTATTTTATTGTGATTTGCATGTTTTTTCCTGTTATACCAGACACAGTCCAAGGATCTTTAAAGTAACTGCATTAGAAGAGATGCCTGCTTAAGAGCTGCTGAAGTTCAAAGCCCACAGGCTGATGAGCAGCTTTCTTCGGCCTGACTAATCTCATGCCTCGGTCAATTTCACATCAACACGAGATTACATTCTTGGCCTCGATGTTCCCCTTGCGACCGAAAGGGGGGAAAAAAAACTGCCATGTTAGCAAGTTAGACGTCAAATGTATTACTATTATTTCTTTATGGGCAGAATTCAAAATTTTCTGAATTCTTCAAGTTCATTTCCTCACTTCACTGCATTAGAGCATTAGTGCCGAGGGCGCCGGGTTGGGAAGGGGTGCCCACTCCAGGGCGACTGACCGGGCGAAAATCTGCTGCAGCTGTCTGTGGCCCCTCTTCTCGGCCAGGCCCAGGGGGGTGGCCCCCTGCTGGTTGGGCAGCCTCAGGGCCTCCTTGCCCCCCGGCTGCTGAAGCAGAAAGACCGCCACGTGCCGGAGGCCGCGCCGAGCCGCGAAGTGCAGGAGGGTTTCCTGTGGAGCGGGCTCTGGCGGGGGGCGGGGGAGGCAAGACAGGAAGTGAACGCCGATACAAAAGACAGATCATGTGACCAGAGGGGAGCTCAATAATAAAACAAATGCGAATCACCTGCAAAGCATTGAAGCCAATTTGTATTTTATTTATTTAATTTTTTATTTATATATTGAGCAACTGTATGACCAAGCCAAAGCAATTTCCCTCTGGGATTAATAAAGTTTTTTGAATCTTTGAATCTTGAATCTGAAGCCAGTAGCAGTAAACTCAGTCTCAGAGCCTAATGAGGAGAGTTAATTGCACCAGCACCTGCCAGCCGTCCTGTAGGAGTACCAGGCACGCCCCACCCCAGGATCGGGCCCCGCCTGAAGCGCAGCGGCGAGCAGGTGCGGGCTGTTTTTGGAAACGGCCAAGTATGGCCCGGACTCATTACGCGCTTAAGCCTGTAAAAGCTTTCACCCAGATAGTCCTCTACACCGAAAACACTGTTCCGGCTCTCTCCACGGACCTCTGGGGACAAAGACGTCTCCATCATCTCCAGCCATCGATCGTCTAAGCTGCCCCCCCCAGAACACACATGACATTTAATCCGGCAGGAATGAAGGGAAATCCGGAAATGAAAAGTGGTTTACATGTTAGAGGCATGACTGGAGCTGCTCTCTGAGGTATCACAAAGTACGGGGAACAGCCGCTCTTAGGCCAGACCATCGTAATTAGGGTGGGGCTAATCAAAAGCGGACTAATAAAATGCACTGGAGGGGATGACTCACGGCGCCCTGGAACGCTGCCCTTGGGCTTCGTCCACGACGCAGTCTAATTCTCAGACACTGTATACTTCACCGACAGAGGAATGCCGCAGATTCTCTCGAATTCCCAAAACCCTTGCGGAAAAAGTCTCCACCTAGTCATAACCACGCACGTACATGGCACCCAGCATCCGTGTACGAGTCGGCGGTTTAAAAATGGTAGATCCTGGCCCCACAGCCTAAATGGGGGGCATCGTGCCAGTCGGGGAGCCCCCGGCAGCCAGTCAGACTCACAGCTGCCTCAGCAACATACAAAACGAGGGATCGGCTCCGATCAAAACCGGCGGGCCCGATCAGCACCAGCCGGTCCGTCGGATAGGCTGCCAGTCACTTATACAAGGGGCACAAGCCGGTATCGTGATGTAGGACATGCCAGGGGACACAGCTACATGGCTGCAGTTTCTCACAGGACTTTGCTTCCTCCATTTCCTTTTTAAATGATAAATATTTAATCCCATCACAGTCCAAGCCGGGAGAGGCTGAGATCCCTGATATTTCACAATCGGAAGGTTTTTCCCCCCCGGATGTCCATCTGCACAGTCAAAGCGTGAAGAGCACTGAACTTGTCTCTCCAAGCTCCTCCAACCCAGAGACCAAGCAGTCCTCTCAGCCACGGACCGCCACCGTGCATTTCCATCCCCGCCAGTACCAGCAGCCTGAGCTTCTTGGGACTTGTTCCAAAGTGGCAACAGGCATCGTCTATCTAGCATTCCCTCACTTACCCCCAAGGGCCTCATTCGGCCATCCGTCTAGCACTCCCTCACTTACCCCCAAGGGCCTCGTTTGGTCGAGCCACATTTATCAGATGCCGTCATGATCATCGTTTTGTCAGTTTGATCAAACGGTTTTCATTCCGCCTGTGATTTTTCCTTCCTGCCAACCATCCAAATTAACGCTTACAGTGACGAGGTTGGTTATGGTGAGCAATCACTGAACATTAAAAAAAAAAAAAACAAAAAAACACCAGCAGCAGCCATGCGAGTACAGATAAAACCGGATCTACGCTCCAGCACATTCGCAGTGTTTCTGGAGCAAATGCAGTTTATTTTCAAAGATGGGCTGGATGGTAACAGTAATGATCTTAAATTACACTGGGCCTCTGGGTAGGAAGCATTTGGCTGGAGTGAGCGGGGACTGGTAAAGATGCAACCCACTCATGTTGGGTCGTATCTGTAGTTAAAAATAACGTGGAATCTTGGCTTCAGCAGGTTATAGTATTTATTCAGCAGGTTATAGTAGTCCCATTTCAGGTTGACTGCTCATCAAGCGTGCCGTTTAGATGCATTTTTATAACATACACGGTTTGAAATAATTGCTGCAACAAACATGTAGGAGCAAAAATATTACATTGAGGAGTTGTTAAGCCTATTAAACTACATTTTGCTCAGCAGGTCTAATGGACGATACGTTTCATGTACAATGCGATGAGGAAGGGGTTAACATTCTGTCCTGGGGGGGGGGGG
>JAODKL010000009.1:4774273-4821310 GCA_026780765.1 Petrocephalus schoutedeni | reverse complement strand
GGGGGCGGGGGGGGGGGGGGGGGGGGAACCATTATGCAAACACCAGCAAGCCTCAGCACGCATGAGCCAGACGGACGGGCAGAGGCAGTTTGACAGCGGAGAAGAGCGCGACTCCAGAGCGGCTGGGAGAGCGGTCGGCCAGCGCCGTGGCAGGCCGGTCGGCAAAGCTGCGGAAGCGAGGTGCCCGGCTCCGCGAGCGGCACGGGAAACACCGATGTACATAGAGCATTCCCAGCCAAGCAGGGGGGGGAGGCAGACAGCATGAGGAATAGCATCAAGTCTAAGAGCGATGGAGGCTAGGGCACCACTGCGCCATTTAGGGGACTGCGGGGCTGAGTAAAAGGGACAGGATCCGAGGCGGGGATGTGCTGGCATCAGAGCGACGGGCGGCCACTCCCACCCTGTGCATGTGACACGGGCCCAAGGCGAGAACAAAACCAGGGAATGACTGGCGCCGCCAGCTCATCACAGAAGCCCGAATTTCTCTCCGACCTTCACATTAGGAAGCCAGCCCTTCAGCAGTTTCTGGGTTTTGTTTTGGGTAATTTAAGAAATGTGTGCCACGAAGGGTGCGTCAACTTAGACGTGAGGGTGTAGCGTTTCAATACGTTTATTAAGTTTGTTCAGGCGGAATCTGCTTAACCGGACACAACAGCCCACACGGCACGGCCCTGAAATACTGCTGTTCAAATCTGCAGGCAGAGCTGAGGTTCTGGGCATCTGAAGTGACCCAGACAGAGCCTATCACCATCCAGGGCAGTGACATGGGACCGCCCAGCAGACCTGTGAATTACTCACATAACTGATGCAGACCAGGCCGTGGCCAACATCTGACCCACACCAGGAAGCCCCAAGGTTTTCTGCAAGGCACCCTGGACAGGGACAGTCAGATGCAGGGACATACCGACAGGCGGCCAACGACCGACCAAGCGCTCTACAACACAACACAACACCAGCCAGCAGCACCATGTTTATGGCCCGATGTGCCTGACAGACAGGAAATCAAAACCGCACGTTCTTCAATTACCCTAATCCTAAGTATCTGATCCAATCACAGCCACAGTTATTATTACGGCACGCATCACCTGACAGGAGACAGAGTACGCATAAGCAGAACAACGCTGTAAACGTTCTACGCAAGTTCTGTCCCTGAGCTGGCAAATGGGAGAGACGGTGCGCAGACATCACCTCTTGGCTTTTATCATCTCGCCGGGGGTGGGGGGGTTAGAATAGCAGAGGTTAGACCCTTAACCTATGGACTTTTATGGGGAGGAGCTAGCCAACGCTGGCACTAGGGCGTACTACAGGCATCCAGGAGAAAGTAACCAGTAAGGACTCAATTCCACCTCCAGAAACATCGTAGCCACCTCTTACGCTCACAGAGAAAGGCCTGACCGCGATAGAGCAGGCCTGTTGCCGGAGCCAGGTCAGGCCAAGAGACTGACTCATATGAGGCTACAGCGCTTTGCGCACACGAGATCAGATCAAAGAGAAACGGTGATGTCTCCTAAAAGCTCAGTGCTGGCAATAGACGGCCCAGTCATCCGGAAAGCTCTCGCCTACGGCTCGCCGGACTCCCCAACCAGACAGAGGCAGACTAACTGAACGAAGCACCCACACTTCAGACCTGCGCTCTCAGGCCGAACTGACCTCCAGATGCAACCACCATTATTCTCATGTCCTAAGCTTCAGAGACGGCTCTTTCAGCATTCTGACATGAAGAAAAGTTTATTTCGCCTCCTGACAGAAAAACTGTGCATAGCCGCCTGCTTTCGGTGCCACGCTTTAGCCAGTAGGGCCGGTGCGGAAACTCACACATAGGTTAAAACAAGCAAACATTACTCTAACAGTAGCTGAAATCTTGCAGTATGACACGGGCTAAAGCAGGCTAGCTGCTCCTCTCGCCCCTTCCCAGCTGAGCACGACCACCACGACAGCACATTATAGGCATTACTAGCAGATGAATCACCAGGAGATACCATCACTTGCGAAGAAACCATCCAGCCCTTTTAAAACTACAGCTCCTTGTTTGACCAGAACAGGAATGATTTGGGGTGAGTATGAAGGACTCTCAGTGGGGGGGGTGGGGGGAGTTAGCCTTTTAAACTCAGGCCTAATTAGTCACCTGCCGACTTCACGACATACTATAACCCTGACCTCCAGCAGTCAGGTAGGCCTTCAACATCAATGACTACCCATTCAAAATCGGCATAAATCACCACCTTATCTATACATTTATGCTTAAAACAAAGCAGATGTGACTGGGGGGACAGTTTTATATCCGCCTGGCGGCCCTGGGCCTCCCCGGCCATCCTCCAGATAGACTCCAGGCAGGCAGAAGCTCTGCAGCGATAGGCCGAGCCAAACGCGGACGCACCGCCCAAGGCTTCACTCACATGGAAGCAATTATGTCACATCGCAAGCAGGAAAATACAGGCAAAAGTAAAAAACACAGCAGGCTGAGGACAGGTCTTGAGGCCGGTCCATCAAGGGCAGGAGCGACGATCTCCAGAAGGACAAGGTAGGCAGGCCGCATCAGACATACCAAAGCGTACTACACATATGGTCATTCTGCCTGCCATAGAAGCGATTCCATACACATCAGCACCATTCATCTAAAATTAATCTATGTGAACACAAACACAGGATGCAAACTCCCTTTCAGGATGGAACCAGTGTAATTATTCTGCAAATGGACTATTTGTACCAGAGTTAAAATGGTCTGCTTGAAGTCAGAGAGCAGTTTCCAAATGGAATACCAGGAATGTGAGGAATTAGGAGCTCAGGCTTACACGAGAAGGCAAACCACAAGCCCAGGGAAGACAGTAAGAGTACAGACAGTGATATCATTAGCTCATGCATTTTCATGAACTTCCTGGAGGCGCCTCTCCTTCCTCATGAAGCCCAGGGTGTGTGCAGCCAGGAGCTGAAACAAAGAGGGCCTGAGCCATGGTCTGTCAAACACTGGCCCAGACCGGAGCTTTTATTTCGGCTCGCAGCAGGAAGACGGACCATTCCATGGGTGCTCTCCTACACATCCTGCTCACCCCCAATGAGCCTTTCACCATCTCATGCAGAAATGCAACTTCTCCCTCCACCCAGCTCCGGAAATCAAGTCCACGCTGCCGTCGGGTTGGGAAACCGCCTTTCGCCAGCTGCATTACGCCAGGCCTGGAGAGGGCCACTTCCTACATTTTTAACGAGCCGCACTTTCTCCTGTGAAAAAGGCAACATTTAGGCCTACACCTGTAATATACGGAAGCCTCCAAAGCCGTCAGTGGGACGCTCTCCGCCCTGCGCACTTTTCACGAGTTTTGCAAATGCAGTATCAAAAATCCACTTCGCATGGTTTATAAGAGGTTAAATGTGACCGCAAGATGCAATACGCCCCAGGACACCTGCAGCACGCAATGTAAATGAGCTCAACAATGAAAGAGGCATGCTAATATCTTGGAAAAGAATGAGGCTTTGAAACACACTGTAGATAGTAGGATTACCATAAGCTGGCCATGACTGCCTGATATAGCCAATGGGAACAGATTAAGTAGCCAACGGAAAGCAAGACAGTATGGCAGGTGATTGATAGCACTCACTGACCCATCCCACCTTGTCACTCAATTGCTGCTCATTTGCATAACGTGGTGAGCATAACCAATAGAAATTCTACCTTTAGATTTTGCGTTACGCAAAAGGGTAGCACACGCTAAGCTTCGATGGCATGTTTTTTGGGTGGCACACGTCATATGGTGGAAGTCACCATGACACTAACAGTGGCGTGGCTGCATCGCACTCTCACCCATCCTCAGATCTTGAAGTTATACATATGCATAAGAGAGAGAGGGTGACTCACTCGATGTAAAATGTGTCGTAAAACAATGGACCAAAGGTGAGGCTGCACACAGCTGGGAGGAATAAACACAAAGAATATGTACATTCACACCCACTAGGGAAACTCTCCTGATGTGACTGCCTCAACACGTGAACGTCAGCATGTTTCAGAGCTTTACCATTCATTGACAGGCTGCCAAAAATACTGGCAGAGCGTGTTATTAGTCAGATATTGAAAGTCCAGGAAGAGTATTATTGCTGCTCCCCACTGACTAACAACTCAATGAGCAAAGAACTTTATAAAAGCCAAAAGCTGCTCTCTATTCAGGGTGAAAGCAGACATCCATAAGCATGCATCCGTAAAGAGTATCATGCAGATTAGCTTATGCTGGGTGCAGTGCCTTCAGCTAAGTGCGACAGGAGCACTAAGATCCTATATTCCAAGTACATCTGGAAATTTCTAGCATATATTTTGAGTGACTGATTCTTTATGCCTGTTGGGCATCCATGTTCAGGAAGCCCTTAGCATTTGACGTTACCCAAACAACAACGACTGTCACCACGACAAATCCACAGCACCTAAAACGAACTTGTGGCATGCCATGTGTGGCTCCCACTTTGTTTACCTAAGGTAAGGCCAATGTTTGAAGACTAATTACTCCAGTATTTCCAGTTCGGAAGAAAAAGGACAGACTACCAGCGCAGTCGGTCCCAGTTCAAACCAGCAAAATCGAAAGTCGAAATGCAGTTCAGGTTGCTACAAGAAACCTCAGATAGTAAACGGTGGTATGAAATCTAACTCAGTGAGAGAAACCAACATCAAAACTATTAAGATGGAGCACTAAAGTAAATCAGAAGTGGCAGTAATGAGGCTGACTAACAAATAATGACTGAATCATAACATGAGACAGCACAATACACAAGATTCTACCATCAGTGTCCTAATTAATATCGGCAATTTCCCTCCATTCACAGCATCAACGTCCGAGAGCTGGTCTGAGCACCACAATGCATTCTGGGAAGCTGGGGGCAGGTTCAACACCGTGAGCAAATTAACGGGAGGGCAGCAATAACAGGGAAGACACAGAGTCCATTAGTTTGCAGTAGAGTAAACTAGAGTTAAAGTAACATCAGGAGCCAAAACAAGCATTCAGGGTGGTCAAAAGGGCCACGGGTATCCTGGGAGGAGACACCAAAGCCAGACTCACAACACAATCCAGTGCTTCTAGTCTGAAAAAGAAACCCAAGGCTATAAAGTAATAGTACGGAAGACAAAAACCCCAAATTACTAACCCGAGACAGAAAACCCAAGGGCCTTTCACCCATATTTACTTTCATCATCCCTCCTCACATTCTCCACAATAATTACGATCAGTACCAGTATGTTGCCACCATGAATCAAACATGGGGCAAGAGTCAACACCAATTCAGCGGCCAGATCCACGAGCGATTCCGTAATCCAGGCAAAAAAAAAGAGAGAAAGAAACCCAAGATGGGAAAGAAACCCCTAAGCTCTGCAAAATACATCTCTCTTCCGGTCCACAAGGCCCGATTCACAGAGATGCAGGCACTCCCTGTGGCTCCATCAGCCTCCTGCGTGCAGATCTGCATACCAGTCATAGAAATCATTTCTTTTTATGTAACCCAACCCAGGTAAAAACCGAAGAAAATGTCTATACGAGGGTGCCGGATGTTATTGCTACCCTCAGTAACGGCATACTAGTCTCTCCACCTGCAATTCCACAAGTAACTTTTTACTTTACTAAACCTTAAGAAAAGTGTTTGAGCAAATTGTGTCACAGACTCGTTTTTACGTTAATCGGGCTGCCTGCTTGTGGTTACGACATGTTTGCCTTGAAACCGCTTCATCACCACATATTTCCCACCCTGGTTTCACTTCTGACGCATCATGTAGAAACCGGCACCTTTGCTGTATTTCAATTAGACCATATTTCTGCCCTGGGTCAACATATAGGTGTGAAATCTGCCTACCAACAATGCCAGCATTTTTCTTTCCTCTGTACAAGAGTTGAACCATTTACTTAATTTTACTATTCAGAGACACTTTAAAAAGGCAGATGAGGTCTGTGTCTGACAAATTATCCCGATAAAGAAATCTAATTAAACACTGACTGTTACTATCCCTAACGTAAGTTACTTGGTGAGTGAAAAAATGCATGCATGTGTAAACTAGGCAAGGCACCAGCATTGAGATTTCACAATTGGACAGAGTGATCAGGGAAAATTAAACACAATTTACTATTTCTTATCAATAAAGCGTTAATTGCTTCTTGAAGTTAAATTTAAAAAAAATAAACACTTGCAACATACTACATAAGAGAAATATTAATTATAACAATGTTATCATTTACTTCTAACACAATTAAAATAATTTACCTGGCAGCGTGGGAGGTATTTTCACACAATGCCATTGTCTGTAAATTTAAAATGGTTAGAGGAGCACCTTGCAGACTAAAGGTCAAACAGTATATCCCTCACAGCCAAATATTTACTCATTAATATTGATTCACTGCATTAAATCCAGTGAGTCTCCCGGTGTCAGAATGCCCATGGGTTACATTAAGGTCAGGAATGTGCTAGAAATCACAGAATTATGCCATACGGTTTCTTCATTTCTGGGCCTGGTTACCTAATCGACCTCACAAACAGTATTGTGATATGACACACTGTGTACAGTGAGCTGACAGCAATGTTTCGCCACTTCCAATTAGTAATATTTATGAAGACACAAGCCAGATTTATTTAAGATGCTTTCATGAAGACTAGCAGTAGGCAGTAATGAGACAAAATTAAATGAAAACAGAACAAAATAGAAACAGAGCAGCCACACAAGTCCCTTATTTGAGAACATTAAATTCTGCCTATATTACTTACAAATATAACGTCCTGCAAAAATGATGCGTTTTCTATATTTTAGCTCAGATCGACTTGACTTCTAAGATCATAAATTATCATAAAGAAGAAAAAATGATGTCATCTCCGTGTCAATGACGTCATCCCTCACGCCAATTCGACATGGCGTTTCTCAGGATGGGATTTACTTTCGGATAGCAGAAGGTCAAGATAGATCTGTTTGGAGAAAGTCAGGCACCCTAAATCATAGGACACTGCGGGAAAATGTGAAACATCTCAGACATCCGAGGCACGGCAGCTGCTCTGACACTAATAATCTTCAGGGTTTTTCCCTAAATATCTCCAAGAGCCTGTGCTCTGAAACAGACTTTTCTAGTTGATGTATGTCAGGAAAACGATCGACCGGCAATCTGCGGGACAGACACGAGTAATAACCACGCAAACCTGCTAATCACTCCTCTGCGCCTGGGACAAACCTAACACCTCCATACACAGCTCAATGCAAAGCTTCCCGAAAACGTGCTGGACACAATGAGTGTCGTTTTACGCGAAGTAAGCAGTTTAAAAGTTAAAAGTCAGTTTTAAACATACGATAACTGGCCGCAATGTAATTATGGGCATCTATAAAACTGTCTTTTATTGACGTGCGCGTAGTGTGCGTACAAGTCGGGCCACGTTGATTTTGTTTAGTGATGCATTAATTAATTACATTTAACTTTTTAGGAAATCGGGTACCAGCTACCGGTGGGCTTCACCCGGGGCGGCGGTAAGACTCTAACCTGGAGCCACTGGGCTCCCCGATGAGACAATGGGCAACGGGCTCCATCCGAGAGCCCAAAGCATGGAGCCTCCAGCTCCACCATTTCATATCCAGAGGACTGGACTCGGCCTAAATCACAGAACCAGCGCAGGGTCAGGGCCGATTACCGGGGGCTGAGCAGCAGCCTTATGACCCGGGATCGCCCCGCTTGATGCGGGGGAAGATTACAAAGTAACCGACTGAAATGCCACTCTGCATTGTTCCTTGATCAAGGACGTGAAAGTTACCAATACTGACTCACATCGCGATAATATATAACCAGGCGCCCTATACGCGGCTATATCACCGATACATACCTTGGGACAGAACAGCACCCAACTACATTTATTCGGGCATTTACCGAGAATGCAATCCGTGTGCAAGAGATGTGGGTCTTTTAAGCGGCGCTTACCTCGATCGCCGTTGCAGTCACTGCCTACTTAGCGCCCTGAGAGGCATAGCCGTGTCCGTGTCCTTTAAAAAGTCAGCACCAAACAAATTCGCATTATCCCGGGCGGGCGTTTTATTTGCGGCGATCAGCCCAGAAGTCCGCTGTCGGTACCGATCGCTCCTCCGGCGCGTCCCAGAGTTATTCCAGGCAAGCCTTGTGCTGGAGACTAGGACTAAAGGCAAAGAGGCCACTTGTTGAACTACCTCCGACAAACTGGTCTTCAATGGCAGTTTGGCGAGCGCGTCTCAGTAGGCGGACCTTAAGTCTGCTGAGATAGAGAGATCGGGAGGTTTGGCTGGCACAGGCCATGCAGAAATGTCTCTCATTGGGTTAGCCACCAGTCGGGCTACTGCGTGCTAGTAGCATAAGGCATGTGCTCCGCTCGCATGTGGTGAGGGAACCTACGACAAACAGGCACCTTACAAGAACAGTGTCGATCGCCAGTGTTAAAAGAAGTGTCAAACCAAGTGTACCTACTGGATACTGTAACCGATATGTAGCGTTTATATAAATGTATATATTTATGGAAACTTAGTGCATGTATCAGATTTACACGTCAGAAAAAAATTAATTCACCGAATATTAGATATCAGCAGTTTCATGGATGTTTCATAGCAACACGTGCCCTATAAAGTAAGAATGGCGTTCTCGTGATACGAAAGAGAAACTTAAATCAAAACAGATAGACTTGGAATATACAGCTTTATTTGTCATATGAAAAGTGCAGAAACTTTTAAATACGTGTTTTGTGGCTTTTGTTGACCCCTGTTGGCCAATCACGACAATTGCAATATAATCGTTTCCTAACTTTAATCGTAGATATACATTTGTTTACGTAAGACACCATACCGTGCAATATTGTTTAATTGAACGTAAATATTCCTATTAATGCGCTTGACTAGATCTGATGAAGGAAAAATGGAAAAATGTGGAATTTATTTCCAAAATGTTTTAAAAAACACAACACTGTCAGCAGAAGCGTTGATCAGCGTTCATCGGTTGTTTTTGAAGACAGGATTTCACGATCATTAAAAGCACTTTACATGACGAATCCCAACAACTGATTAGATTAGATCAGTGGCTTTCCAACACCCATGAGTGATGCTCTTTGTTTCTTATCGACTGATTGATTGGCCCGTTAAATATTAAATATCTAGACGTTTAATCTGCTTATACGTACAAGATCTTACAAGAAAAGTTAGCGGCATGAATGTGTTCATAAAAATTTAAATGCATTATCTTAACTCTTTAGCTTATTTTAGGTGCCTCAAAGAGCAGTTCACCATCAGCAGCAACCGAGGTGAATTGTGTAAGTGTGCCTTCAGTGTGTTTTATTGTGTTGTTTTATCTTAGACCTGTTAAGTGACGCAAGTGGAACCTTGATTCAGTCAAAATCTCAATCACCCCTCATGGTTGGAACAGAAACATGGACCCACTTGAAACAGGACTGCACACCAGTGCTAAGGGTGAACTGGCCACTGGCGAAAGGCAGTGTGGTGGTAAGTCCTGTATGTGCCTGCAGAATACGGTGGTTTGCTTTCATACAAATACAGCATGAAGTTAGTGAGAAAAGTGCTTGTTAGACTCACAGGAGATGGGATAACCCAGTGCTGTCATTCACAGAACCACGTTACTGCTGAATTCCCAAGTGCATGAATCCATACATTTCTTAGTATGACAGTGATAAAACTAGATGATCAAGTGTTTTCTTTTTATATTCATAGGAGACGTAAACCCATAAGCCAAGCTTTTAACAAGCAACCTATTGTCGAAAAAACATGTGTTAGGTCTTTTCTCAGAAATTTACAATTGTTTGTACAAACAGTGGGTAGATTATGAAACACCGCGCTGCCTAAAAGGAAAACTATCAGCTTTGTGTTGGATTCATCAAATCCACATTTAATCCAGCAGGCCACCTGTCTGATGAAGAAGATTCTGGCAGCTCTTGGGAGAGGCAGGACCAGGCAGCTGTTTTTACTGCCACTTGCTTACAAATCTCGGCTGTTGATGGCCCTCATGCTAAAAATACAGCCAGACATCCCCTTAAGGGCAGGGTTTGAGGGACGTGTGGAGCCAGGGCTAGTTGGTGTGGGCATATCTGTCTGTGGATAATCAGATGATACTCTGAGACTCATCAGGCGGCAGCATTAAAGAAGTGCTTTGTAGCTGACCACCACATCACATGTCCTGTCAGCTGCTCTGTCGAGCAGTCATGTCTGAACCAGGTTCGAGCTACCAGTTTCCCACATTGTGTAAGTCTCCCCTTAACATACAACACTGGTACTAACTTGGTGCAGATTAGGGTTTTTTTTACTGCAGAGGCTGCACAATATACTTGAAGGTGGAATAACTTATACTTTAGTACTGGTACAGCCATAAATAAGACATCTCCACAGGATACTGAGAGGGAGAAGGAGACTGGCAGGGGCATGGCAATGCAAGCCAGTCTGTGCCACTGAGGAAGACTCCTACACATCTAGTTACCACAGAATAAAGCTCACTCCATTGATAGGGGATCTGTCCATGGCACAGCGCCATCATGTGGTGGTCCTCCGCATACACTCAGTTGGGTTTCCTGTACAAGCTGATTATGCCATAATGCAAATACCATCTTGTGTAAACAGCACCCCACTCCACCTAAGGTGGAATTAAATGAAGGCCCTGCAGCTTTTTTTGGCTCGGCGTCCCTCTCAGCGCGAAGCTCTCTGTGCCCAATAGCAGTCCGTAAAGACCGGCCTTGTTTGTCTAGGCAGCTGGGCAGGCCTGGTGGTTTTTGTCTGGACGACCAGAGCGGAGGTTAAGTAAATAAGAAGTAGGTGAGGGGGAAGCGCGTCGGGTTTCCGTCACGGTGTGCCGCACGTGAACGTCTGTGGCCCCGGCCCCCGGGGCTCCGGGGAGGAACGTGAGCAGAATATCACCATGTTCCGCGTGGCCTTCTGCTGCCGTGGGCTGCCAGAGGGATGGAGGAGGCGACAAGCTCAGGACAAAGCTCTACATAAGGGCCTTTGTGTCGCCATAAAAGGAGGTCTGTGAGCTGAGATTCTGGACGGTGATGTTAGTGCTGGTGGAGGGATCTGGGCAGACATTAACTGCAGGGAGAAAAAATAGGAATCATTAGGGCAACGAGTCGAGTATGAATTGATTAACCAGCTGCTGTATTTCACGGGGACTTATTGTTGTCTGTCAGCTATGGACCAAACGGATCGTGCACCTTCTTCAGTACTGCCCATGTCCTTCTGTTGTCTAGGAATGAGCGTGCTTGGTGTCAGCAGGAAACACCAGAATAGGCATCAGCCTGCCTAACAGCAGTGAATTCTAATCACCTCTGGAGTTCCACCAGAGCTACGTGGGAAAATGGACACAGGGTGCAGAATTATTTTGAGTGTTCCAGATAAATGAAGAAGGGAATGTTTGTCACTCGCCAGCTAAGAGGAAAACTATGCTTCCAGGATAAAGGGAGAGGAGCCTCAAAATAAATCCTCAGGCATATCGAGGAGGGTGTCGTCAAAGAGCTGCGGGTCCTGTGCCCAGCCCTGCTTCATGTCATGTTACGCAGATGTGCCAGGTACAGCAATTAGGTGGCTCATACCCCAGCAGTTATGAGAACCTCTCTGGGTCTGAAGATTAGTCACATGACCCTCTGCATGCTGATGCTGCCTTCCATTGGCTAACACTGTGTCCGGCAAAGGCGCCAGGTGGCAAAAAGGTAACAATGAAAGAAAATGCAGCAAGTCAGATAATCATCATGGTCTGTGATCCGTTTTTTGTGTTCGATCTGTTTTTAAGCCTTAAAAAGAAAATCAGAATCGGAATGCTTTTATTACCCTGCAGGAAATTGCTTAAGTGAAAAAAAAGTTTGAGTGTTTCAGTTCATGAGGGAAGGTTTCTGTGTTCAGACTTTTGGTTTTTATTTTGTTTTTTATACTTGGTAAGGATCCTGTTGGGAACGATATAAATAATTAGAAACTCCTGTTAAATGCATTATGCATTAAACAAACATTTACCGCGATACCATTTGCCACTGTGTTTTAGCGCCCCTGCAGGCTTTAAAAAGAATGGCTCTTAGTGTTCCCATGCAAATGCTTCAATTTGACCACAAGGTGGCAGAAAAAACACTGTCACTGAGCCGGCCGGGGATGTGTTTCCCAAAAGCATAGTCGCTAACTACATTAGCAACTTACATAGTTAGAACCATGCAACTGAATGAGACAATCTACGTTAGTTGCTAACAGGAGCTTTTGGGAAACGCACCTCGGAGCAGAACAGCAAACGGATGAGGAATGGGGTACAAAATCATACTCAGCTGGCCTGCAATGGGTTGGCGCCTCATCCTGGATTCTTTTTTGGTTTGGGAATACAGCTTCCGGGATAGGCTTTGGACCACTGTGAGCCAACATAGGAGAATCCAAGGCGGGAAAAGAAATGGATGGATGGATTGATGGATGGATGGATGGATGATGCACAATAATATATATTTTATGTTTTATATAGTAAAAGGTTTCTTAGTTTCCGTGGTCTACCACTAGGTGGCGGACTTGCTGCTCTTCCCCCCAGCAGGCTACCTGCCACACGCGATGCCACAAATCTCCTCATCCATTTTCATCCATAAAAGCCAGTGCGTCAGTGAGGCTTGCAAACGCACTTTGATTCCCCATTGGAGAAGCAAGGGCACCAGTCTCTCACCAGCGGCCACAGGGGGTTGTGAATGACAGGCTGGATCCAACTGTGATTGGTGCTTTGGGAAATAGGGGGTGGGACATATGGTTAGGAAGATGTGTTGATGCCAGACAGTGTTTGATCTATATTTAGGCAGCAGATCTATAGTTAGAGTGCTGAAGTGGTGCTAATCCTCTTTAGGCTAGTGTTATTTGGCTAGAAGATTAGCCAGACCTACCTCTTTGTACAACATAAACTCTCCCAAACACTGTTCTGCAAATACTTAGCATTAAAACGTTCACTTTGCACTAAAGTGAAATACCACTGTAGAAAAAAACACAGTTTTGAGAAAGTATTTGTTAGGAAAGTTGAGATAGCTGTTAGAAATGATGACCATCTCCCCAGGAGGTCAAAAAACACATTGTAAATTACTATAAATCGCTCTCTATTAAAAGTGTTTTTACACATAAAGGTCAACACAGTTCTTCCTGGCATTTTATCAGGATTTCCTGACTACAGCCTTTTGTTCTTAATAAGAGTCTCTAGAGGATTTACAGGCAGAATTTCCAGGGCAGAAAATTATCTCCTTCCACCATCTGAGGAACCCCAGAAGTGCTCCTCTCCACAGGATCTCACACAGCTTGCAGGCTTCTGGCCCGGCTCTCACGTCCACTCCCAGCCCTTGCGCTCCCCGCTCCATCCTCAGAGGCTCTGTCTGTTTCATTACCACCCTGGTTTCTGTCTCGCCACATCACGAGGACCAGAGGAACAGCAGACTGCACCGTCAGCAGAATTCCCGCTCGGTAGCATATGTGCCCAGCTCCACTTTCAAAGCCCCGCCTCACTCCTGCTGCAAAGTAAGCCACCCCCTTCCCCTCCCCCCGCCCAGCGCCGGATCTGCATCCCTTTGCGACTTGACCTGAAAGTCAATGCATCTGTCACATAGGGCAGCCCCACCCCTCATCGCCATCAGCCACGCCCCTCATCTTCATCAGCCACGCCCCATCGTAATCAACCCCGCCCCCATCGCCATCAGTCACGCCCCTCGTCGTCACCAGCCCCGCCCCTCATTGTCATCAACCCCTCCCCTCACTGCCATTAGCCATGCCCCCATTGCTGTCTGCCAAGCCCTCCCACTGACACTCGCTCTCTCTCGCCTCTAGCATCAGCCTGATGGGCTGCCTCCCCCCCCCACCCTTGCTGGCAGTGGGTGCTTGTTGCTCGTGAGCGGTGATGGAAGCGGCCATTTGCTGTAGTGCCGACAGCAGGGGGAGCTCCTGGGGAGTAAAGCTAGTGGGATCGTGAGGTTGGACCTTCCAGTCCCGGCTCCACGGATCGCTGGCCGGATGGAGTGACTTGCACGGGTCACTATCCACGTCGTGTTTTTTTTTTTCCACAGGATCTTCCCTTTCCACTCGTTGTTTCTTGTTTTATAAGAGAGGTATCGTCTTTGTCTCCAGGGAATGCCATTCCTGGTAAGGAAGCTTCAATCTGTTCCTCCACATCTTTCTGCTCCATCTTGTCTGTTAATGATTGTAAATATTTTGTGTGTAAGTGGTTTCACATATTTTGACCCTCGTGCTCCTCTGAGGGCACTAAGCAGCGAAAGGCTTAATTAATTTCAAGGAGCTCAAAGTTCGAAAAATATTTTAAATCATTTAAAAATCAATTTGACAGGAACAGGAATGCATGTAATGTTTGCCTGATATCAATGCTACTCCAGCTTGAACTAATTAACTTATTAAAAAGTCAGTGAACTTATCTGCCTTAAAAAATGCATTCTGATGGTCTTAGTTGGTTATTCTCTGCTTCAGACTTTGAGGACTTTTAGGAAATCCAGATTCAGATCTGGGGAAATAAGGCATGCGTAGGATCATGAGTTATTCTGTGTCTCCTGCATGCATGGGATTCGGAATGCACTGGGTGGCAGCCTGTGTCTTCTCCTGCCTCTGGTGTACGGGTGCACAGTCGCAGCTGGAGCCGGGGGCTGGCATGGGCCGGCTTCTCCTGCAGCGAGAGGGATGATCCCATGCATTATTTAGGGCTGCTAAATGCCTCAGATATGATGAAGGCGGCGGGGGGGAGGGGGTGGTAGGCTCAGACACTGAGCTATATAAAGCTTGCTATGTGAAACAAAACAGGTAAGAGGTTGCAACCCCCCCCCCCCCCCCCCGCCATCCATAAGGCACAGAGGGCTGTCACAATCTCCCCATTACTGATGCCATTACCCGAAATGGCCACAGACTCAGACGTGCTGGCAGGTGTGATGTAAAGTCAGCTGTAAAGGCACACAGCTGGTAGATATCCGTGTTCTATATACAGACCAGGTGTCCTGCTTTGGGATGCTCACCTTAACCTTCTCTGAGACATCGTCTGCTTATTTCCCAGTGGAGAAAGTGAGTAAGGATGTCGACATTTTGCACAGGAACAGCGATATTCCCCCGGAAACAGGCAGAGGTTCACAGTCGCGTGCTCTGTTGAGAGTAACGTGCCCTTCTTCAGTGCCTCAGCGTCCCCCTGAGACTCCGGTGCAGCACATCTCCACTCCCTCATGGCTCCCCAAACGGCGGCAGGACATCTTCAGGACAGAGCGATCCGCCGGGACCCTAGCCCCGTCGCACAGAGACAGCACACCACTGCAGACACTCGGCTCATTATGAAAACTATGAAGGTCGAGCGTCAGATCTTTCCGACAATTGACTGTAATGCCTGTGTTTACTCTCCAAGGCTGAGATGAGAACTACCCATGCGGCAATAAAGTTCAGCAATGTGAGCCTTTTATAAATCCAGTCTGAGTGGCCCATTGAAGCTGATTGCTAATTTTGTCTTTGTCAGTGATGCTGGCCGAGTCGGAGGAGCGCCGGTAATAAATCCAGTAGTGTCAGATGGAAAAACTAGCCAGTCATCATAAAGGAGAGATCAGCAGGACACAATCAGGTCAATACCAGAACTCGTGATTCCTTTGGGTATGGTTGTCTGCTCCTGTGGTCCAGAGACATAAGGTTTAAGTAACCCGGTGTCTCTAAATTGCCTGTAGTGTGTGAGCATGTGCTCAGTGACACTCTGAACGTGGCCCTCCTTCCGGAGCTCATCCTGACCCATCAGACGGGCGGCTTCGCCAACAGATGGAGAATCGTGCTGATTTGTGCTGAATGCGCCACCTTCGGGCTTCACCAGCTCCGGCTCAGTTTGCACCTGAGGAACGCCTCATCCTCTGTAGCCCGTAAATTGCATTCAGCGTCGATTTGACGTTCCATGGAGCCTGGCTGCATTCCATCACCGACTGCCATCTCCAAAGGAGGTGTGAATAAACCAGAACGCCCCGGAATATTAAAGATTAATGTGACGCCTGCTCTTTCAGCTGCAAAGTGCCAGTAGTGCTCTCTGCCTTTTTCTCCCACCAAGCTGTGGGAGATGCTCTGCACATTCCCCAGTGGATGAGATATCCAATATCCATGTGTGAGCTTCAGAATTCTGAGGTCCGTGGCTTAAGTTCTGTTTCCTGTTACGCAGAAATGGTCTGTAGAACCCATGTAATTCTGAGAGCGTATAGGTGCAGACTGATTTATATGCAAGGCCGATGAGAGTGAATGTGTAAAGAACCCGGAGAGAGCCGCTGTCTAAAAAAAATGAGGCCGGTATGAACCAGAGAAGCACAGAGGCCCTGTATCTTAATTATGGCTGCCCCGATTCCTTTCAGGATTACAGAATGCACCTGTAAGACAGGATCTCCCAGGGGAGGCACGATGTCAGGTGACAAGCTTATTCCCTGACTTCGTCCGTGCCGAGAACGCGCAGACCCTTCGCCCAGATCGATTTCTCACTCTCATCCTCGTATTTGCCGACCCACAGAGTCCTGCAACCACCAAAAGCTGTGGCTGCTGTTGTCCTGTACTGCCAGAAGTTCTCTGTGTATGTCAGGATAGTTTAGCAGGAAGCATAGGTACCAGAAAAAAATGGAATATTATCTATTTTTGTAGTCAGAATGTTTAGCATTAAAATTCAGGCTATTCCAAGAGGACCGGGCATCCTTTGGCTGAGCTAAATGTGTCCATTTCAGTGCCTCAGAGTACAGATGTAAGCAAAGAATGGGTGCCGCATGAAACGTACCTCAAAACGGGACCAGGTCTTCTGGATGCTGCTCTGCAGTAAGGAGATCTAGTTAAAGTCACAACAGCTGTTCAGCTGTCAGAAGAGATTTCTGCTGCTGTAAACAAAGAAAAGTGCTGAGATCTGGAGGTCACCTTGACGGCCGTCTTCGTTTATGTGACGGATTCACATTCTCATAAGACTGCAGAAGTAGGAAGCCGTAATTAAAATCTGTGCTGACAAAGGTGATGGCTAATGGCTAATCAAAAATGCTAAACAATACGGCCAAACACACAAACCCCAGCTGCTCTGTTTTTGTTGACGGGTGCCTGCTGGACAGAGAAGTGATGGGTGTCCTGGGTGTTTGTTATCTGAGGTTTCGACATGCCCTGATTTTATCTGATCATTTTATCTGGCAAAACAAATCCCATTCCCCATCTCCCACTGTGTTGAACTGGTAGCTTCTTTGTAACAGCATATGATTAAAATGGTCTGCCAAGACATTGTTATAACTGCAATGTAAGGTGTTTGTTCTCGGACTGGGACAGGAAGTTCTCTCTCCATGTTCAAAATAAATGGTCAAGTTCTGCTTCTAGACTCTCAAGACAGCATATGTACATTTGGAAAAGCAGAAATCTGAGATGTGTCCCAGCTGCCTTGAGCTGCTAAATTATTAATGCAGAGATGCCACAATAGCACAGGGCTGGGTTAGAGGGATCTTCTGCTTTTCTCTGGTGCAGGATCACTGGCCCCATACCTTTAGATAGCTCAGAAAATGAAACCCATCTGGCCACTGGACCATATCCCAGTGTAGCGGCCTATCAGATCATGAGGTAAGCATCCCAGTGTAGTATCCTGTCAGATCATCAGATAGGCATCCCAGTGTAGTAAGTGTGCACATGTGGGTGAATGGTGTGTGTGTGTGAGTGTGCCCTGTGGTGGGTTGGTGCCCCATCCTGGGTTTTTTCCCTGCCTTGCACCCGTACGCTCAGGGACGGGCTCCAGACTCCCTGCGACCCTGAATATGACAAGCAGTTATATGATTAGTCCGGCTAGTTGTCACCATAATGGATGGATGGGTGGTTGAGTTTTGAAATAATATGAAAATGACGAATGTCACAATTTTGAGATAAGCCTTCTGCACTCTGTATTCATCAATGTAGGGGTGTGAGATTGTAGGATATTGGATCATGAGCGATTAAAATGTCACTGTGATCTGCCTTCATGGGAGATCATTAATATCACACTGCAGTGCACATTTGTGATATTATATTTGTCCTATATCACCCTCTCCTACCTCAATGGTTATGACTTAGTATCTCAAAATATGTCTTTGTTTTATGTAGCAGAAACAGCCTTATATATATATATATATATATATATATACACCCAGGTATATATATATATATATATATATATATATATATATATGTGTGTGTGTGAAGAAGAGGCCATGATCTTTGCTTCACATTGCAGCCAGTCCTTGAAACTGTCAGCAGGAGCAGTATGAAATTTCCATTCTCTCGCAGGATTAAATGGACCTCTGGCATGGTGAGGGGCACATGACAGGGCGTCCTATCATTACAAAGAGGTGGAGCAGAGGCCAATAGGCAAATGTATCTAGCGTCCGGGGAATCGCTGTTTGTGTGTTATGCACATTGATGCCAATGGTGTAGTGCAGCAGTCTGCCAGCAGAGGGCGACACAACTTTCCACCAGTGGGCGTACATGGCGGGGTTCCTGTAGTTTTCAAGGTTACTCAATATATGCAGTGTTCACAAGCATGTATATGACAAAAAGGATAATAGGACCATACAGCTAGAGGCCCTAAAAATTTGCATTAGGATCACCTGAAACTTAAATTTCATGTCATATAGCAGATGGTTTTAGCAGAATGAATGCTCAGTTACAAGTGCAAGTAGTAATACACTTTGTATTCTAGTGTTTAACAATATACTGTATATTAACGTAAACGTAAATGTAAACCCTGCATAGACTGGATGGATGGATTAATGTAATATAAAGCATTTTGTAATTTCAGAATGTTATAAGATGTTATTCCTTTGCCGCCTTCAGTAGAGGAGCAGGGTACCGACCCAGTCAGGCAGCACACGTAACGGGCGACCCAGATTCCCGCACACACACCTCAGCATGCGGCTCAGGTGCGCGTATGGAGCAGGCAGCCGTACGCAGCCCAGATCCCTCACAGACAGATGAATGCAGGATATGGGATGCCTTCAAGTCCCCCATGAGCCTCCTGTCAGCTCAGCCACCCATCCGACACGGGGTCACGCAGAGCGTGGCGCGCATCCATAAAGCACAAGAGGACACATGTGGCTGAATTCCAGCCCATTACAGTGATTACAGAGTCTGTGTATTTGCTGTACCACCTACTTAATGTCATTACTGATCTCCCATGGACTGACATCTTGTGCAGCGTGTGGCCTACTTTGCACCATGTGCATCCAGAACCAGGCAAGGAAGAGTAAAAGTGGAGAATACTGGTATTTGCATGATATTAGGTGTGGAGAAGGTCACCCCCTCTTTTTTCTCCATCCATCCATCCATCCATCCATTTTCTGTAACTGCTTATCCTTATCAGGGTCACAGGGGGTCCGGAGCCTGTCCCGGAGGCTATGGGCACAAGGGAGGGAACAACCAAGGATGGGGCGTCAACCCACCGCAGGGCACACCCACATACACACCATTCACTCACACCCGCACACCTATGGGCATTTTGGTGGCTCCAGTTAACCTCAGCACATTTTAGGACTGTGGGGGGAATGCAGAGTACCCAGAGGAAACCCTACAGGGAGAACACGCAAACTCCACACACATGGAGCCATGGTCCCAGAGGTGTGAGGCAACAATGCTAAACACTAAAATATATATTAAAATAAAGGAGGAGAATGGGGGAGAGTAAGATACCTGAGGTGACTTATAAAGGAATCTGATGGCTTGTGGAGTTTTGCTTAAGTTTTTGCTAATCTAATCTGGCTAGCTTTGCACTTACAGAAGGTCCCCCTCAGTTTTGTTGTAAATCTACTGTAGGGGTCAGGCTTGAGCGGGTCCTGGGCACTAATGATCTCCAGCCTCCTTAGGCTGCTCGCATGCCAGCAAGCGGTGGGAGAGCTTCAGTTTCAAGAAGGTCTGCAGGCTCACAGGCAAGGTTCAGTAGGTGTACACATTTCCTGGCAAAAATAAGCCGCCGGGTAACGGGGCAGGCATGTGTCGAGGATTTTAAAGGCACCATCTTCCAAATAATTGTGGGTGCTGGCGTCTACACTCTCCCTGACCCGGCAGGCCCCGCCCCCACCTACGGAGTCCGAGAAGGCTGTCTGCCCTCGGATCCGAGTGACGTTTGCGGCTCAGTGTAATTAACCCGAAGCGAATTTTGGGAATGCGACAGTCCTGTAGACAACCCAAACAAAACAGCTGCATGCCTAAATGCAGGACCACAGACCTATGAAGAAATCTCCACATCTCCCCCATAGTTTACCGTCTGTTCTCTCTGTTTAGAATACTATCATGTAACAAAAATGTTACAGACCCCAGTCTGGGAGAGGCTCCAGATCCCCTGCATCCCTAAACAGCTGCAAATTTGAATAAAAATAAAATATTAGCTAAATTATTAGGCCGTGAAGATTAATATTTATGAAAGAAAGCAAAGGAAAGACACCTGATTTGAGTCAAAATCTTTGTACTCTCCCCAGGTGATCAAGTTCACCCTCAACCAAACTTCAGCTTTTTAAATGCCTCAGGTGACGATGGGGTTACATTCTGATAAACCTATTGTAAGGCAAAAGCATCGTACAGCAACAATTTGAATACAGTACATCAAGTTAACAAACATCAAACTCTAGCCTAGCCTATCTTAAACAAGCTTAGAATACTTACATTAGCCTACAGGTGGGCAAAATCATGAACACAAAGCCTATTTAATAATAAAGTGTTGAGTAAATATATGATGGGAATACTCATCGTAAAGTCAAAATATAACATGGACCATTGTAGCCTGAAGTGCGGCTGTAATTGTTGTACAAAGAGTGCTGTCAAGGGCAACACAGTTTCAGCTGTAAGAAAAATGGACAGGATGAGGGTAATTAATTTTAAGGAGCACTGACAACAGCAGCCAGACACACGCCAAGGAACATGCAGATACAGCAAACAGCTTCCGCTAACCCAACCGGGCCACTGAGAACCCAGAGTGGAGTGAAGAAGGTTTGCCCAGAGTTTCATTAAATGGACTGATAGATTGGCTGCAGGTGTGGGTGATTACTGACTGGCGCCATCTGGAGGTGGGCGCGGTCGGGGGAGCCGACGACAGGTAATTTGTGAATCAGATTCTGAAGTAGAACTATGAATCAGAGCCGCAAAATAAATGGGGAAATTTGCTGACACCACGGGACACTTTCCAGCATGAGCAACATCTGATGGAAGAGTGTGTCATGCCCGGCTGAGTGATCTGCTTCCCTAATGCATCCTATTTTTGCCAACTTCCTTATATGTATCATTAAAGGAGAGAGCTGTAGGCATTAGGCTGCAGCCCTTCGTTTCTATTTCTGTAGCTGAAATGCACCTTTCCAGTGGGCACAGCACTCCCGAGAGACACTCAAAGTGCTTCAAAGATTGTCTGCAAAAACAGCCCTCCAAGCAAACCCACGCTAGTCAGAAACCTTTGTCCAGCTGTGGCAAAGGACGCCGCAGGTCCCACTAAATAAAGCACAGGTGCTGTGCCCGCCAGCCTCAGAAACACGTAAATGGATAAAGGCTCATTGAGCTCTGTGCTGCCGTCGATGCCGTGGAACGATGGTCTTTGCACTGGGTTCGCGTCTGCGGCGCGTTTCCCTGGCGGGCTTCCTACGCCAGCTTCAGCTTCAGAGCACCAGGGACTTGCACGCAATTGCCTTTAATAACCCCTCACTTCCATTTATTTCAGGTATACTTCAGGCCCGATAAAGAAAACAGAACAGAATGACATCACAACATTATCACAGCTTCTAGAAGTTCATCAAAGAGGACACCAGTCGACAGACGTCTCCTTAACGTAAGCACTTATGCAATGAATAAAGCTAATAAGAAAATGATTACATTTTAATATTTAATGATATAATATTTAATATAAAAATATCAGTTTTAGTTTGGGTTTATTGTCATGAAAAACTGAGTACAATGAAATAGTCAGTCACTTGTTGGTTATTGGCAGAAGTGAAAAGTTCAGGTCCAGAAAGTACAAATCCAGATGATGGTTTGTTTCTACCAAGCAGTTGAGCATAAAGAGTCACAGTCACAGAGTACTCAGCTGGTCGGTTGAAACAAAACTTTGGTCTGGATCGGTACATGCTGGACCTGAACTTTCCACCTCTGGTTATTGGTAACATTAACACAGAATAACAAGTAAACAGATAGCTCTGAATGGTACAGAAACTTTTATCAAATGACCAGCAGTTTATTCTATAGCTAACATTAGCAGCTACTAGTAGCATTATGGAATCCAGGTATACCGTAGCTGAACCGCGTCACTGCAGGCCTAATGTTTCTGTGATGTGACAGACAACAGGGAAGAAAACATCGGGGTTCAGCGGCGCTTAGTCAAAGCGAGAGAATGGGCGACCCCTACCAGGATAACACGTACCTGCAAGACAGCAACTACTCCACGTATAACGGTGGAAGCCAGGCTGGCTATGAGTACCAGGAGGACTATGCGCGCCAGGACGAGGACGCGGCCAGCGACGCCACAGAGGGCCGCGACGACGAGGACCAGATGTACGAGGGCGAGTACCAGGGCATCCCGCACCCGGACGACGCCAAGGCGGCGAAGCGGGCCGCTCGGGCCAGGGGCCCGAGTCAGGGAGAGGACACCCTAGCTGAGGAGTACGAGAGGATCATCGAGGACTGCGGGCACGGCCGCTTCCAGTGGACTCTATTCATAGCGGCTGGTCTGGCCCTCATGGCCGACGGGGTCGAGTGCTTTGTGGTGGGCTTCGTGCTGCCGAGCGCGGAGAAAGACATGTGCCTCTCCAATGCCAACAAGGGCATGCTGGGTAAGTGCGGCCTGTTTTTATGGCCACCAGATCAGAAGCGAAATCGTTCGTCACAGCTTTCCAGATGGTTCCTGTCTCAAAAGGGGCTCAGCTGATGTACCCTTGTGCAGGGTAATCCAGTCATGAAAGTGCATTTGGATAAGATTATGAAATAAGCAATCACAGGTCAAATATACAGTAGGTGAGGTTCCTGCCTCTTGTTTTCAGTGGTCTTGTGACTGTTGCAGTGCTAGGAGCAGGAACTTTACAAGACCGACTTCCCTCGAGATGCCTGGTCTGTATCACTCATCTCAATAACACTATTCGCGTTATTCAGTCTGTGACCTCTAACTCTAGTAACAACTAGTTCAGGGACTAGTTGATTGTTGCCTAGTTTTCTGATACTGAACTCCTGAACTTACCTGAGTCTCAATAGCAGAATAAACTGTCAAAGAGACACTTTAGAAGCTCAGTTCAATACAAAATCTAGCACCAAAATGAATATTTTTTTGGTTTGGCCTTGTTGTCACAGCCGATGTTTTATTCTTGGTGGGGCAATTGGATAAAAAGCTTTCATACGTAGCAGGTCCTAGAGTGGATTGTAAATTTTAAGAGTGCGTTTTCACTTAACTGAGAATCAGCTCCTTCTGGTCCACAGACACAAGTTGCATGTGGCCCCGGTGTTTAAAACAGCTAGAGTACCTATTACCGGGCCATTCTGGGGCACAGGCACACACTAAGGGCAAGTTAGAGAGCCCAGGTCACCTAATTGTATGTAATTGTACTGTGAGAGGATGTCAGAACACCCAGAGGGGACCTGCACATCTAGGGAAGAACCTACAGACTGCACACATGCAGAAAGCGGGTATTGGGATCCAAACCCCCATTCTCAGGGAGCTGGCCACCATCCCACCCTGCTGTTTATGCTACACACAATGTGCTCATCTCTAGTGGCAATATCTGTTATTTTTTAAATGAGATATTCAGCCAAAAAGAGGAAATTGCAGAACACAGTAAACAGTAAGCTTAGCCTTCCGTCGGGTGCTCCAGTGTGTCTTAACGGCCAATGGTGAGTGATGGTCCATTCCAGCCCCCCCACCCTCCCGCTGTGTGCCCTCTGCCTCACACCCCCACAGTGCACTGGATACGCAGTTATGGAAGACAGATGGGTAATTCAAAAGAGTCCAGGTGTCTTAGGCCTGGCATTCCGAGCACAGCTGCCACGTCTATGCGGGAGATAAAAGGCCTGATCTTCACTTCCTTAAGCGTGCACCGCGCAGGCGTTCTGCATAGATGCCTGAGTCAGCAGGACCCTCTCGGATCCCCTGTGCCCCTGTGACCTTGGCTGTAATATATATGGACCCATCGCTTCCCTATCAATCACGCAGCTTGTGTTTCAGCCTGACCTTGGTGTCGTCACTGCAGAGCCCCCGTCACAAACCAAATTACACAGGCAGCTATGGAGCAAGCGTGGAAACGCAACAAACTTCCATCAAGTACATATGAGCTCAGAAAACGAATTAATTGGGGAAAAAATATGATATGACTCAACCCCTTGGCAGTGTTAATATCCCCCATGTGAAAATGCCTACCGTTTCCAGATGCTCTGGGGTCAGACTGACCCCAATCACTGCCCAAGGGTTGGCCTTACGGCATCCAGGCCCCAGCAGAAATGTCCAAACGCTGGTTACAAAAGGCTCCTTCTCAATATTTATGACTCATCGCCATATGGCGCTTTAAATAGGCTGTTTCCTGTTATTCAGAAATGTGATCTTGCCTTATCATAAAAAAAAAAACACGGTGACCTGACAGAGTTTGTGACCCCGAGGAGGGCCCGGTGCCCACCTCCATATGGCAGCCCCCTCTGGCTCTGCATTTGGGCGCCAGGACTCCTAGCTTCAGCTCCATCTGGGGTGGTGCCACGTCGGAGCATGTGACCTCAGACATCACTCTGCCATCAGCAACGCAGAGGCTCAGACTCCGTTCAGTGTCTTATTAACACATCTGTGGTGCTCAGGGTTACACCTCTCACAGCAGAACCTTTACACTATCTCATGTGTTATATATTCTCTCTGCTCTCATAAAGAGCGTATCTCTGCAGCAGGCTCAACACAGAGCCATACGGCCGATAAATCAGTGTGTGCCTGTATGCTTAAAAGGAACACTGTAAGCAGGAAGGGGGTGGGCCTGCCTGCCTTTCCTTACTCACCTGGCCCTCTGCTCTATTTTTAAATTTCCGCAGTATCTGTCAAAAGAAGAAAATAGCATTTTACCTCAGAGCCACACGACTGCAGTGTGTGAACCCGCAAATACATTTTTACTCTGGGATGTCAGTTCATCACCTCAGCATGGGGATTCATAGGAAAATCTGCACTTTAGCTTTGACGCAGAACATGTCGAACGGTATGATACAAAAATGGTCACTTCAATCTGTCTTGCGACTGCATATCCAGCTCTGAGCCATAGAGGCGAGGGGCCGAAAGCCGTTGATAAACTGGACTGGGTACCAGCCCATCTCAGGGCACCCAGATGCACACAGTCATACATCTCAGACACAAATTAACCTCAGTACATGTTGAGCTAGGGATGAGATTCAAACCCACAACCCTGGAAGTGTGAGGCATCAGTGCCACCCACTGCAACAGGATGACACAGAGATGCAGTGTATTATAACGGAAAGCACAATTTTATGAAGTGCACTTACACTGTCGTTTGCATGACATTTTTACCTAAAATCAGTTTTTACTCTTTTCATACTAGACAATTTGACTGCAGAGTTTCAGGTTTTGTAAACACGTGTCTTATTTAAAGCTACAACAGTAGAGCCATTCCTAATGGATACGATTCCTCTGCCTTTCATGCTCTGTTATGAATAGCACATTTTCTAATTGTAATAATCAGTTAGTGAATGTTTGTAATAACGTATTAGAATCGAATGTCTGCCCCTGAATGCTGCTTTGGTGGAGTCGTAGCTTATGCTGCAGATTGTTGCCATGTATGAGTGCTGTGTGGAAGGTAACTCATCTGCAGGAGCTCTGCTGGAGCCCTGATTCAGAATGGGCCAGCCTCTCCTTGGATGCTGGAGCGTGATGTTCTCCTGATGGTCTCCTACAGGCGGCGTGCTCCCCTGTGACCCCCCCTCCCGCTCCCTTCCTCAGGTCTGATCGTGTATCTGGGGATGATGCTGGGGGCCTTGGTGTGGGGGGGTCTGGCGGATAAACTGGGCCGTCGCAGGTGCCTGGTCAGCGCGCTCAACGCCCACTGCGCCTTCGCCTTCCTCTCCTCCTTCGCCCAGGGATACGGCTCCTTCCTCTTCTTCAGACTCTTCTCAGGAATAGGGTGAGGAAACGGGGCGGGGAGCAGCCCGTCTCCACGAGGACAGGGCGTCTGGGCGTCTTAAAGTGACAAGCCCCGGGAAGTGAGCTGCGCGCCAGTGGGGCGTGATGACGGACGAGGCAGCTGCGCAGTCCAGCAGGCGTGTGTGCTTAAGAATGGCTTTGCGCTGCGGCGCCTGCCTGCGATGCAGTGCGCGTTGCCAGGGCTGCGATAGCAGGGATAAACGGGAGTGTATTCAGCCTGTGTTGGTAGCCACCCCAGCCGTCGGCCTCGTGTTCTCCCTTCCCGCCACCCCAGCCGTCGGCCTCGTGTTCTCCCTTCCCACCACCCCAGCCGTCGGCCTCGTGTTCTCCCTTCCCGCCACCCCAGCCGTCGGCCTCGTGTTCTCCCTGCCCGCCACCCCAGCCGTCGGCCTCGTGTTCTCCCTGCCCGCCACCCCAGCCGTTGGCCTTGTGTTCTCCCTGCCCACCATCTCAGCTGTCGGTTTCTCCTTGCCCTGCAGGATCGGAGGATCTATCCCCATCGTCTTCTCTTACTTCTCCGAGTTCCTCTCCATGGACAAGAGAGGGGAGCATCTGGGCTGGTTGTGCATGTTCTGGATGATGGGGGGCATTTATGCCTCATTTATGGCCTGGGGCATCATTCCTCACTACGGTAAGGGGGGTGGGAGGGGGTAACTGAATGCATATCGGGAGGGCAAGTCAGCTCAGCGCCGTTATCTTGATCCACTCTTCTCCACTTATCATGAATATGCCCATTGTAGGGCCACATTTAGTATGCTTGGCAAATTAGCGTGAGGGCACAATAAAAAATCACTGGTGGGAGTAGCCAGTTCTATGGGCGATCTACTAAAATTGAGCAAATTCATAAACATGGTCGCAGTCAGTTCATTTAAATGATGACTGCCCCAGTCTACCAAGGGCAGTGCAAAATAATGGCACAATTTGCAGTAAATTACCTACCGCAAACCTTTGCAAATCACGTTGCATGATTCCTTTAAGTACCTCCCCCCCGCAGATTTTGCTCTATGAAAAGGAATTTCTACAATGCTATGTGGCGAGTCGCAAAATTAATTATGTCGACACCTTTCTGCTGCTGACTTGTCATTGAACGTCATGACAGTACTATTTTAATACCTTTGGCATCTGTTAGTAAATCTAGCCCTTAGTGGTTGCTGTTTCATGTTTCCTTTGCCTCATTAGGCACTTTCACACCGCAAGAACTTCTTTCAGGAACTAGAACCTTTTTTTTTCCAGAAACATGCAGGCACTTGGCCCGATTGTAGTTCCTCTCAATTTCAGAACCCTTTTTAGTACCTACTCCAGACTAGGTACTTTTCGTTCAAACAAACTATTGGGGAGGTGCTTTCATTGATAAACTTGCCGACTGGTAGACAACAAGCACCAACGTTGAAGTGATGCGGAATTGTGAGAAAAATACATACGGTCAAAGTAGTGGAGCAAAAATGTATTTTGTAGCTCAATTACATTAAATGCCTCAATGAATATTTTTTTTTCTTGGGCCTTCATATTTATGCATAGGAATATTTCATCAATAACCAATATTCTTTTGTCTAATATCACCAGTGCTGGCAGTGAAACTTGCCGGTGCTTATTAGTGGATAACGTTACGTTTTTTATTTTTTGGAAAACGAAAGATCAGTCGGCTTACCAGATTTAATAGGAATCAAAAACATGTCACAGGTTGTACAAATAAAAAAATAAATAAAAGGCTGTGTCCTGTTTTGATCGCGACCGATCCCCCTAACAAAACGACTTGTTCATTCTCCATTGTTTTGAGGTGGTCTTATTGTTTCCTATGAAACTATGTATGTAAAGTTTAGCCTGCTAGCTTTCTGCGCCTCCCGTGCTTATTTAGCATAAAGGTCCCCATTCTGGGGAGGCAGGGTGGTGCAGTGGTTAGTTCCACTCCTCTGGGATTGGGGTTCAAGTCTCCGCCCAGGTTCCGTGTGTGTGGATTTTGCATATTCTCCCATCCCAGAACATCACGTTTCTGTCACATTGACCTCATCATCGCTTTAGTCCTGACTGGCCCTGGAAACGGAGACCTCTCTGCATCTGCCCTGTATCCCATGGTTCCGCTCGCCGTCTGCCTTTTGTCCATTCCCCGCAGGCTCAGGCCACACTGAGCATGTCCCTTTTTTTTTTGCAGGCTGGGGTTTCAGCATGGGGACGGAGTTCCAGTATCACAGCTGGCGGCTCTTTGTGTTGGTGTGCGCCCTGCCCACCCTGCTCTCTCTCACAGGACTGATGTTTATGCCAGAGAGTCCACGCTTTCTCCTGGAGGTAACATTCATGACATGATGTCATTTTCCTTTCCTGAAACAGATGGTGAAATTGGCTGAAAATTGCCTTCTCCTTGAAATGCTGAATGGTTTCAGTAGTTCACTCATAGTATCAACAAAACTAAGCTCTGTTTCGGATTGGGCCGCCTGTTTTCTCAGAATGGTAAGCATGACGAAGCCTGGATGATCCTGAAGCAGGTCCATGACACCAACTGGAGGGCAAAGGGAGAGCCAGAGAGAGTATTCACTGTGAGTACCACTGGAAGGAACCAGGTTCCCTTATTGCGTATTGAGATTGTGTTGAGAAGTAAACCCCAAATCAACCTTGTTTTCATTTTTGGAGAACCATCTCAAGTCCACCGGCATTTCCTTGATCTCACCAACAAGCTTTGTCTGGACCTTCTTCACTCATAGGTGTCCCAGATAAAGACAGCAAGGCAAGAGGGGGAATTCATTGAGATCCAGAGCTCTACAGGCTCTGCCCTTCAGCGCTGGACTGTTCGATCCAAGAGTTTGACCAAGCAGGTAGACCGAGAGGCGCAGAACATACCAAAACAAAATATCTTGGCTGAACACAGTGACAATGAGCTTTTGGGTCATCAATGTCTGTCGTGTCATTGCAGGTTCTACAAAATATTCTGTCCCTCGTGTCTCCTGATCTCAGACTCAGCACCTTCTTCATGGCTATTATATGGTTTACCATGGCCTTCAGGTAAAGAGCTTGACCCTGTCACCTAAGTGTGTGACAAGCCGAATCTGAGAGAGGAGCAGAACAGTTGCTCTGATGGACCGACTGAGCAATACTGCTCCCATTTCGGTGAATCACTCTTAGAGATTGGCAACCTGATTTTACTAAGAGGCTAGACAACCATAATATGTCTGCTGGAAGGGCATCATAGCCGCACCTTTCACCACCAGAAGAATAGACTTGCTGAACTGCTAAGCTGATGTGTTTCTCAAAGCCACGGATAATTTTTACAACTAGACATCTGAATGTAACAATATGGGTTATGGGTGCTACAGGAAGGTACCTTATCTGTGGCACAAACTACCCTAATTTTTAATGCTGGTGTGCTTGCAAACAGAGTGAAACTGCTCTGATGAAATGCTTTTCGTTTCAGTTATTATGGGTTGTCAGTGTGGTTCCCAGACATGATCAAACACCTACAGAATGAGGAGTACGAGTCCAAAGTAAAGACTTTCCATAAAGAGAGAATCAAGAACTTCGTCTTCAATTTCTCTCTGGAGAATCAAATTCATAAAGATGGGGAGTACATCAATGATAAGTATGTCAGACAAAACCCCGAACCTGTAATCACTCGATCACTTGCCATCAATATTGAACATGTTCGCTCTCACGAGCAAGTGTAATTACCTTGATTTGTCTAAATTATTCTAGCCCTGTTTTCTAAATATGTTGTGCTTGTTGGTTTGCCAGCTGGAACAGCCGCCAGTGAACTGTTCTGTGTGCTTCCCTGGCAGCTTCACCAAGCTAGAGATGAAGTCCATCAAGTTTGAGGATTCGCTTTTTGAAAACTGTTACTTTGAGGACATCAAGTCTACTGGGACATTCTTTGAAAATTGCACCTTTAAATCCACAGTCTTCTACAACACAGGTATAACCTAGAAAGCATGAGCTCACACTTTAATGATCCACCAGATCGGTGATCAGGCTGTGAAATGTTTCGAATGTGTGTCTGACTTGCAGATTTGTGGATGGAGAAGTTTATTGACTGCAAGATGCAGAATACTACATTTGTGCATCCCAAGAAAGGCTGCCACCTTAATTTTTACGAGGAGAACGATGTCCTGATCTATCTGGTTAGTTTCCTTGGCAGCTTAGCAGTGCTACCTGGAAACATAATTTCAGCCCTCTTCATGGACAAGGTTGGAAGGATCAAGATGATCGGTGAGCAGGAAAGTACCTTCCAGATGCAGTTCCCGAAACGTCCCGGTGATTAATAGCATTCTTGCACGGAAAACTCTTCTCATTTCCCATAGGTGGCTCCATGCTTATCTCTGCTGGCTGCACCTTCTTCCTGTTCCTGAGCTTCAGTCAAGCTGCCATCATCGCCTGGCAGTGTCTGTTCTGTGGGGTCAGTGTAGCGGCCTGGAACGGCATCGAGGTCATCACCGTGGAGCTGTACCCGGCATCAAAAAGGTAATACAGGTCATGCAGAAAAGTCAGAAAATATGTGCAGAGGATACGAGCACAAGCACCACGGCAGTATACTTCTCGCAGCGATACGATTGATATGGGCAGTTCAGTAGAAGGAAATTGTTCCTAGACTAAAATGCTTACTACAAAGTCTGTGGATTATCTTCAATTACTGGGTCATGATCTCTGGTAAGAGACACTGCTGCTGGAGTTTTCTGGTGCTTTAATCACCACAGAAAGAATCCAATTCACTCCCAATTGAGAGAAACCCCTTTTTTTTACGGCCTATGGACCGTTGACTGAATGACCTAGATGGACAGATATCACTGAAGTCCCCCTAAAACACATTTTTTTAAAGTTGAACTGCCCCTTTAAATTTTGTTTTTCAAATGCTCCAGTCTGACGTGCACATCTTCGTCCACAGAACCACAGCATTTGGACTCCTGAATGCCCTCTGCAAGTTGGCCGCCATCCTGGGCAGCTCCATCTTTGCCTCGTTCGTGGGCATCACTAAGGTCATCCCCATCCTGTTGTCTTTCAGCGCTCTGCTGGGCGGAGGTTTGCTGGCCCTCAAGCTGCCTGAAACGCGACAGAAGGCGCTCTTGTGAGGATCTAGGCAGGTCAAAGGTCAATGCCAGACAGTGGCTGGAGTAGTGTCTCCAAAAGCTGACCAGAAGTTGACCAACATAACATAGGTCCCTTGCTTCCACAGTAACTGTATGTATACTATGTCCTTTTCGGATTTTTCCTCACGTGCCCTCTAACACCAATCTTTACTTTGGCAAAAAGTCTGGTAAAACATGCAAAATTATAAAAGGACAGAAACTATCCAAAAACCACAAAAACACATTCAGTGCTTAATACTCGGTTGCATTAAATGTTCAGTTCAGCTGAGAAGCTGCTACGTAAGCTCAGTATCAATGTACAATATAATTACAGCACTTCTTCTTATGAAAACGTTCTTTTTTTCTGGTCAGCATTCTGCTTGTCCAAGGTGCCATCTCAAAGCCAAAGACCCACAGGCATTAGGTAACGATGCTTACTTCTATTTAACAGAAGCAGTATCATGGTAAAATCTACAGTGTGTGACCTCTACCTTTGAATAAAAAGAATACCCTTTTAACTGACTGCTCGGTGTAGATTAGCTTTGCAAATGTACTTCGTATACTGACAATGACATGGTAATGCAATAGACCCCTAACAGGTAGGATAAGGTTGTACATTTCACTTTCACTTTCCCCTTTAAACCGACACTGGTAAAAATATATAATGTCTTCTGTCTCATGATATAATGTGGTGAATGATTGGGATTGTGAATATGTTCTCAGTCAGGTTCTATGGGCAGCTGGTTTAACAGCAATACTTATGGTGAGATTTCAGGGCAATCACTGGTGAATGCCTGTAGAGAAGGCCTGAATGGCATCATCCTAAACTGCCCAGATACTACAAGTCTCTGTAGCATGTGGTTATACCTGATAGGTTATGAAGAGTGTCCAGCTTCCCTCTGAAATGTGAATGCTTAGGTTCTCATCTACATATTCTCTAAGGATTCATCAACCATGCCTCTAAATATTGAGATGTAAATATAGAGAATTAGGGTAAGATGGACTTGAGTAGATGAGTACAACTTGAAGTATCCGTTGTATTAGAAATTATCACCAATATTTAAAGTACCAAGCAACGTGTTTGATTTGATAAGCATGTGTGTGATTTCTGTAATATATTTGTATATCCTGTTATATGTAATTAAATCAAAAAGAACAGTATTACATGATGCCAGCGTGATGTTGTTCTGTTGAGGCACACAATGTTTATACAGTTCCCAAAGTGTTGAAAAATGTCTTTCTATTACAAGGAGCCCTAGACTGGGTATCTGGGACACATTCCAGGGGAGCCTGACAGGTGTAGAAGGGTGGAAGAAGGATGGATGGATGGATGGATGGATGGATGGATGGATGGATGGATGAATGGATGGATGGTTTCAATATAATGTAGGTTCAATTGAATTTCATTCCTCCCTCATAAAAAACATACACCAAAAATACACTGAATGCATCTACATTCTAAGCCTTTTTTAGAATTGCCAGAATGTGAATCTTTGGCAATGGCATGCAGATACCAAGTATAAACTGCATAAATATTGTGCTTTTTGAAGTGCATGACTTGCTTTGAGGAACCAATATTCTTTTATCAGAAACTTATGAAACGCAAATTTCCTAGTAAAACACATTTACGCAATCACTGACTAGGGCGATGGGCAGGGTTCTGAAGGCTTCACTCACATTACAGTGCCGGGTGTGACACTGTCCCATCCTCTGGCTGCATGCCAGGCAGATCTGACAGTGTCAGAGTATGAGGAGCTCCGGAGATCAGATCCTGGAAGTCCGTATGAAACATGCCACTACCCTCCACTGGACGCTATCAACGGAGGAGTGATGAACTGACGGATTGCGTCCCACAGGTTTAACCCCGATTTAGCTTTGATTCCTACGATAAAAATAAAGATGTGTGAAAACACTGGGCACCGTGGGTAAACTCTGTTTATGCGAATATTACAACGAGAATTAGGGAAATTCTTGTGCATAGTGCACTGACTGTGTAGAGCTCATACAAACTTGCATTTAGTGCAAAAGACAAAACTGATACATACAAATTGATACATACTAATTGATAAATTAGTGAGGTAATGTGCAATTTAAAGGTTCGGACACGAACAAAATAAAATAACTAAAATGCTATGTTGAAATGTTACAATGATTTTGCCAAGGAATACTTATGGTAGTAACCCATATTTTCCCAGGCCTACACTTGTGTGAGTTCAGGCTGCCTGGGCACTTGTCTAAACAGCCTCACACAGAAGTGTGAGGTGTGACACTCTCAGGAGACACGGTTTATGTTGGCCAAGGTGTGAAAAGCCTCTGTAATCATTTTAGCAGGAGCCACACTTCGGCCAGGGAATCCCAGATTCTCTGCAGCGCCCATGTGCATGTCTCTTTCTGAGGAATGATTTTACTGTATATAAAGCCACGCTGTTTCCAGCGCATTCAGCTCATTCATCTCAAAGGCTGGAACTGAGGGGCCCTTCTGGGGGCCTTCTGGGGCCCAAACTTTCACAGACAGAATCCATTAAATGTCAGTATTCAGGATCAGTATGTGTGGATTTCACCCAAGCATAGCAAGCAACTCAAAGTCAAGGCACTGTGTAGAGTGTGACTTTCGTTAATATGCTCTGGGTGTCCTGCAGTTTAGAGTAATTTATATCTTGGAGGCGTTAAAGGTCTTTTCAGTCCAAGCCAGTGACGTGGCTGTTTTCACTGACACTGCAGGTGAAAAATTTCTCGTGGAGATTCTCACGAGAGCGCACCCATCCACTTAACGTATCTTGGGCCGTGTTTTAAGATGCGTAAGTGTCATAAGGGCAAGACTCCAGGAAGTATGAGCATCTATGAAATATGCTGCTTGTTACATGCATGATATTTTCACTTTTACCCAAACAATAAAAGCTACATTAGGTAGTTCATTAGGTATAGTAGCTCTTCTGTGACAATAGGTGTTACAAGGAGACTATTGGTGCATAAATACCTTCCCAGCAATGCATATGAGGGGTTAACATAGCAGTTAAGGTCACAGACTTATATGCTTGTAACCTAAAGGTTTCCATTCAAATCACATGAGAGGTTTTGCTGCAAAACCACATCTGCTACTTAAATCAGACTGCTCCTATAAAATATTACACCTTGCAAGTGGTCGAAAATGTAAGTTTTTGGGATACAAGTAGCAGCAAAAGAACAAAACGGTATAACTACATAATATATTCCTTAATTAGATGGCACTGCACAAAAGGACCAGGGCAAGATCAGCTGATTGAACTTAAGACCCATGACTGAAGAGGAGTTTTTCCAGAGGTCAGAGTGACCTAAGAGTGTAGCTCTGAACCTTGGGAGACCTCTCCACGCAGCAGTTCACAAGCTGACACGGTTAGGCTCTCAGACAAACAAACAAGCGAGACGTGAGAAGATGGTCCTCAAGGAGGCTGAGGTTCGATCCAGCTTCACCCCTCGGTATGTGGACACTCAAGATCCCGGCCTTTCTTCCCATTGTCAGACTGATTGTCCTCGCATGGGTCATCTGGAGGGCCTCTAAAAGTAACACATTGACTAATGTTTTCAATATCGGATAAACCTAGACACATATTCAAGCAAGCATTTATTCAGTATTTAACCCTGGCAGTTATAGGAAGGATTTTGAGATAATATATTGGAAATATTGCAGGATGTTTGTTTTAGGGAGACCTGTGCTCGAATCATAGCTTTATTACGATTATGCACAACAGGGAGGGAGGGGAGAGAAGAGGAGAATCCCAGTGAGCCATTTGACAGGAGAATAAGGCCTCATGTCAGTGGTTGATTGGTAGGTCGAAACCTGCCTTCAGGAGGGTGGCTACTGTGAGCCAGGAGGCTATCGGGTTACTTTCTCATAGTAGAGGTGTGACTTGTCACCTCTAAAGAGCCAAATTACAGGCATGGCCATGGAGACACAGTAGGCTCAGTTATTAGTGTGAACTAATAATGTATTTCACACATGATGTGTAATTGGATTGAGCATTACACAAAACAATACTTTGCCAAGAGTGTTATACACTATTGGCAGATTTAAAGATTTATACACTAGCTACAAGATGTAATCTGGTTTATAATATGCTGTTTAAAAGTCATCGGTTATTATAGATTAAGACACCAATTAAATGTATTTGTTTTACAAAAGGGCGCCCTGAAGACTAACCCATAGGATTAAAACAAGTGATAATCCTTTTCTATAATCCTTTTTTAGCCAGCAATTTTTATTTAGCTATTTATTTATTGCATGGAGGAAAAGCAGTAATTAAGTTATTGCTACTAAGGAAGCACTTAGTACTTAGTACTTAGTTTTAAATTGTTTCAGTATGCAAGCAATGGAATTATTTAATTATGCACATACCAGAATGTTCCTGGGGCATTGGAGAAATGGCTGAGTCTGTGTTTGGACCCCAAGCGTCGCTCTCAAGTGTGCATGTGTGTGTGGGGGGTGTACAGGTTTTTACAACAAGAGTAAGATGAGATTTATGAAAAGAAGCATTCCAATGTAAAGCATCATTTCATTACCAAGAGAAATGTGTGATTTCATTTTAGAGCTTTAATTTTTAACAGAAATGGCAATGAAATGTAACAAATGAATGAAATAGAAATGAATAGAAATGAAATGTCAAACGTCTGCAGGAAATATTTGAAATATTTTTTTTTCTCATACTGGTCAGAAGGTTTGTAGATGAATGCAGAAGAATGACTTAGTTCTTCTAAATGGTCAGTGAAACAAAATTCTGAAATAGCAAAACCAGAAATTGGGGGGAAAAAGTTTATTGTCTTAGACAGGGTTGAAAATTCACACCTCTTCCCTGAGCTCTGGTCTTTCCCAGGCATTCAGCAGCCCTTGTGAGGTCCTGCAGAGGTGACACTTGGTACCTCCCAGCACCAGATAAAAAGCTCCTCTGACCAGCACTGGCAAACCATCGCATTTCTGAAAGTGAGACCTCAGGGGTAACATGGACACCTCTGCTCCTCTGATGAACTCCTGCGCACAGGACCAGTGGTCCCACCGGAGCTCGGACTCTGAGTTTTACAGCTTGTCCTCTCCAGAGACCATCTCCCCAGCCTCGTCCACGGACCTCAGCTTCTCGTCATGGTGCAGGACCCCAAGCTCGGCCAAGGCAGCCTGTCCGATGGATTTTGTGGGAGACCATGTTCTCGGTCCCTCATCCGCTTGCAGAGCAGTGAAGGTAGGACGGTCGAGGTCGAAGAACCCCAGCAAGCAGAGGCAGCTAGCCAGTGAGAAGGAGAAGCTAAGAATGAGAGATCTGACCAAGGCCCTCCACCACCTCCGGACCTACCTCCCTCCCTCGGTGGCCCCAGCTGGACAGACCCTCACTAAAATCGAGACATTGCGTCTCACTATCGGCTACATCTCTCACCTGATGGAGCAGCTAGGCCTCAGTGAGGAGACCCTTTCACAGGGCAAAAAGACCAGCTGCTCAATTCAGGAGAACTCCCTGGAGATGTACCAAAGGTACTGCCAAAATGACTCCACGCTTGGATACTTGGACCAAGGGCATGGGTGGCACCCAGGCGCAGAACATTATGAAGGCATGCTATCCGTGGAACAGCCCTCACAGAACATACAGCTGGATTACAGCTTGCTCAGTGCAGCGCTGAGACCACCTGCGCAAGATGTTCTCCACAACTCAAGCACAGAGCCGCTTCAGCCTGCAGTGAGCACACAGCCTTCACAGGTATGTGTCATCCCTCTTAATAAGAATCACACACATAATGAGAATGCTTCACCTCTATGGATCCTCAGCATAACCAGTCAAAACTTTTGCCTTAGCCATATAATTTCTCCTTAGAAGTAAATCACGATGCGTGGTATTTCCCATCACCTAGTGCATCCAATGCTATTTCTGGAGCTGGAGAAGAAGAAATAACATTTCTCTATTTTTGTTGCATTTTAGGTATACAGAAAATCCACATATGGTCAGACTGTTGCAGCTGAGTTCTGGATTTGAGAACGTGCCACAGAAAGAAGCTGGACCAACCAATCCAACAAGAAGAAGCAGATAATCAAGACACTCTCATGCTCTCATGAACATGCGTGTTCATCCGTACCTTTTGTATTATTACAAAACATATTTATTTAAATGAGAAATAATATAATAATTTTGTACTAATGCTTATGTTTTAGATATATATATATATATTATTTGTATTTATTATTAAACTGTTTTTCTATATATCTTTTCAATCGTGATTGTTGTAACATTATGAATAGGAAAATTACAGAGCACTTTGGCTAAGAACACCATACTTTTTCTAGTTGACCATAAAGCATGTTCAAGATGTAAAAACAAATATGGATGCTGGCAGTTCACACAAATCTGATAACAGAAGCCGCCTGAAAACTGTGAATAACTTCTGGTCACGCACAGACATACCTTCAGACGTACCCAAACCCTGCTTCCCCTTGCAGAGCTCTCTTATCTTATGTATGCCAAATACCTTAGCACCTGCATGCTAATACACCAATGAGAATCCCTGCAGTGTATCATAAACGGGCTAGCTTCATTAAGCGGGATCAGAGCAGGGAGGTGGGCTGTCACACCTCACAGTCTCACGGAAATGCGCCTTGGGAAGCCGGGCACGCACCGGGGAGAGGCGGATGAAATCCGGAAGATTTAGCAGGGGAGCTTGTTTACAGGCCACTGCTGTGTGTTTGATGTGTAAATGCAAACCTCAATACGCAAAATTAAAGCTGATTTTGGCACATTTACCAAAATGAAGAGCTTGGTTAGAGGAAGTGGGCATGGGAAGGCAGTTCACATCAGTCTGGTAATTAATCCTTTACCACCTATGTGCAGAGAAGAATTAGCTGACATTCAGTAAATAATTAGAATTTAATGTAATTTATATGCAGTAATGTGTAATGAAGTTTTTAACAGCTAGTAAAATATCTTCTAAACCATCTAAAAACTTAATCATATACAATAATGAGTTAACATATTGAATGCACAAATATATTAATAGATATATACATATACTACATATACTATATACAGATACTGCATAAGTAGATACATTTGAATATATTTCATAACTTCAGACTTTTGTCAGACAAAACGATACTACAATATGTCAGACTAAAACGATACTACAATATATGCTCCTACGCATACCAGAGCGAGCTGAACTGTAGCGCGGATCGGGGAGATAAAAAAACACACGCAAACATGCTATACACATAGGTCCGTTAGTTTCATTAAAGGACCATTCAGCCAATCACAGCAAAGCTATCAGTTAGCGTCAGTGAAGAGGGAACGAGAGCTGCTCCAATTCAAAGTGAGTATGTTGGCAACGTACTGTCCTACTGGATTTGGGAAGAAAGTGCGGTGAGGTTCGTGGCAGGTGAGGCACTGGCTGTTTCAGAACAAAAGTAAGTAATAATAATACGGAGCACTATAGTGAACTTAATTTTATGATTTTTAGCCAGCGTACCGGCAATAAAAATCCCGTGGGCTCCCGCGTGCCCCATTCAGTGAGATAGAGGTACTGGCTGCCTTACCTCCTGTTTTTCACTGCGGTTTTGTATCAGATCCGCAAGACTAACTTCGTTAAATATTCGAGGCCTAATGGCTGATGCCACGTCCACTGTGTGTGTGTGTGTGTGTGAGAGAGAGAGAGAGAGAGAACAAGGGCAAGGAGAACTGATCACTGTGTTGTTCTGTCATTTTGCACTGAGAAGGCAGGTTTTTTTTTGTTAATCAGTCCCATGCAGTACCACCCCCTCCCCCACTCTGTTTATAAGAATAAACTCTGGCCAACTTCTTGAAAGCTCAAACCGCTTGGTTAATTTTCTGGAAGCCAGACTGCTTCCAGAAACCGCATAGCACCAGATGCCAAAAGACAGACAGCAGTTCTGTCATGCTGAATGCTGACAGACTCAGCATCTCTAAATACAGACGTATTCCACCTGGCTGCTGGTTTGATTTACATATTTACTTAGAGAAGCAGTGATTTTATAGAGATTATGTGTAAATACTTCATTTACAATAGTGTCTTAATTATACAACAGTCAAGTCTAATATTAAGATCTTAATGAAAAAAGTCTCAATTTCACTGAATTGTACCAAAGTCCATAGCACTGCCAATGAGGTTCACCAGAAACCTGAATCATTCTCAGGAATGTATGAAACTGGTATAACTGGAATGCCCTCACAAACCTTCCTGCAACTGTTCTGAAAGGAACATGTTTGCAATGTCATTCCCCAACTTTTCTGTACACTAACTTTCATATATTTTAAGCCCATATTCATAGAGACCAATAAATGTTCTTATAATCTGTTGTAATATTCATACATTATTATAAACATGACTATAGATATTTATAAAAAAACATAACACATTATGGTCATGTTTCTCGTGCATTATGAAAGCTCTATAGGAGGATCTATAATGCACTATAAATACCTTCATAATCCATTATAATGGTCAATATAAGAATTACGGATGCTTTGTGCTGCATTATGAAGATGTTTATAGTGTACTGTAGCTGAGACCATCACAGAACATTCATAATGCATAATACACAGGGCTATAATGTGTTATGCCTTTTTATAAATAGTTATAGGTAGGTTTATAATTCTTAAAGAATGCATTATAATGCATTTTGAAGGCATGAGTAATACAGTATAGTGACTGCTTTCTATGGAGATATGATGAAAGATAATATAGCCCCCTGCTCACACCGGGACTGTAAGCTTCTTCTTCCTCCTCTCCTGCCGCTTCCAGTAACACCTCACACCTGTGTCTGGGGGGGGGGGTCTTTCCCAGAGACCCCCTGCCTCTGGTGTGAGTGCTCCTCTGGGACTTTAAAGATTTGAATTGGCCCAGCCGAGGTGTCATGTCGCACCTCTCCTTCCAAGATAAATTCTGGAGGGCCTGCTCTTCCTCAGTCTCCTCTGCAGCGACAAGCTCATTGAAGATCCTCTCTGCCATGGACACCACCTTTCCTCAGCTCCTTTCCCAGGGCGAGCTGTCCCTATCCCCAGACTGCCACTCTCTCCTACGGCAGACATGCGTCAGCCCAGATGCTGGCTACCACAGCACCAGTGGAAGCCTCTCGCCAGCCTCTTCCATTGATTTGGGCTGCTTCTCCCCTCCAGGTCTCCAGTGGGGAACTAGTCCTGAGGTTTCCATCTGTTCTGTCACCAGCTGCATCACTAAAGACCAGAAGCCGTCACTAACCTCGGAGAAGAGGTCCAGGTCTAGGAATCCAGGGAGGAAACGTCGGAGTGCCAGTGAGAGAGAGAAGCTAAGGATGAGGAACCTGACCAAGGCCCTCCAACTCCTCCGGACCTACCTGCCTCCCTCTGTGGCCCCGGCTGGACAGACCCTCACTAAAATCGAGACCTTGCGCCTCACCATTCGCTACATCTCTCACCTGGTGGAGCAGCTGGGCTTCAGTGAGGAGATCCTGTCCCAAGGAAGGGACTCCCATATGTCTCCTTCACTTGCTCTACATTGGGATGAGACACAGCACTTTCCCCAAGACAGGGGAGCGATTTCTCCCCAACACAGTCTGTCTCCATCAACCGATTGCTCCTCCACCCATCTTCTGACCGACCAGGTATGTTAGAGCTTCTTGCTGATGAATGAAATCGATTAATTATGGCCAAAGTTTCTTCTAATCCCCTTCCTGCCGTTTTAATTTCACACACTCCTTGTGTACTGATTCACTCGAAGAACTTGCCAGCAGCAGCAACTTCAAATTCTTGTAGAAGCGGAGAAGCTGATGGAAACGTGCCAGTCAACTAACTTCTTAATTTTTTTGTTTTTTTTTCTTTTTTGCTTGTTTTACAGAATACCGATGGTATATTCTATCGCACGCTATCCGAAGAGAACTGGGTCCCAGACAAACACCACTTTTCATTTGGACTTTTCTGAGCAAAGGAACAAGGAGCATTGTCAGATATATAAAATATGTACATCGTATCTGCATCAATCAGTTTGTCTTTGTAAATAGCAATATATTATTATTTATTAAAAATACCTATATATATATATATATATATTTGTGTGTTCTCCTCTGTTTTGAAACACTACATAGAGGAATTAACAGTAATTCTTGCTGTGCAGGGCACAATCTGGTCTGGACTTATGGACAGCTCATACTTACGAACAGGCAACCATAAAGCCAATTGTATAAAAAATTTGATTTAAATCCAGTGGCTCACAATATTGAATATACACACAAAACTCTGTGATACTCATGAAAACATTGCAAGGCTTCAGTGGTTCGCTGGCTCAAGGTACAGTATAATAGCATATTTATTTTTATTGTTACTGTATTTCTATTGTATGGTATTATTAAGATGTAAGTGTATTTGCAAGTGTTTCTTAAGTATATGCATGGAAAAGTAAAATGTTTACTATACACTAAGACAAGTATCTGACTAATTGATGCTAAGTAAGAACCGTGTGTACCTCTTCCTGCTTACTTACAAATTCAAATAACGATAGACTTAGGGAACAGATCTCGTTCATAACCTGGACCTGTACTAACCTGTACTATTACAATTGATTTATTTTACATCGTGGTCCTACGATGGCTCAGTAACCTGCATCATAGCCCTACGCCTCCTTGGTTGAGGGCCAGGGTTTACATGTTCACCTCATGTTTATGTCATGTGGACTATGATGGAGTATCATCCTGTACAGGCTATTTTATCTTGTACTCAATGCTTCCTGTGTAGTCTCACTGTAACACTGGACACTGGAATAGAACCATGGATAATTTTTCTTAGTGCGTATTATCCCCACAACTCTCTAATGGACAGATGCAAGGATTGATGTTTTGAATAGTTTTTCATTACAAAACATAACAACCCAACTTCAGTCTTTATAAAAACACCATAAAAGCAAATTTTACATTCTCATATTTACAATAAGTGCATGTGAATACAAGCTGTAAAAAACGGGGCATTTGAGACGCAGAGGATTATATGGAAGCGATGCCTGAATATAACGAGAATCAACACAAACACATTAACTGATCGATTGCAGGAGATTATAAGAAGAACAGCATTATGGTAAGAAATCATCCATATTAATAACACATTATATAGCACAATATATAATCAAACTAACAGTTTAACCAGCATTTTCTTTTACTGTAAACACCCATTCAGTGCCGATTTCCTCTTCTAACCCTTCTGTTGATTTTCCTTCTTCAGAAATTGCATGACTTCTGCCTTGTTCTTGGCCAGCCACTTGATGTTAGCCTTTACCTTCTCCATGGCTTGCTCCAAAGCCAGAGTGCCTGAACCAAAGCCAGTCTTGGAGTTCTCCTGCTTGAACTTCTGCAGCTATAGCAAAAACATAGGGATGGCAAATATTCCATAGCAAATATTTGTTTGTGTGTGTTTTTGCTTGACGGTGGATCAGGAGCCTAAACATTGCCATGGGAGCTGCAGCAGTTGAACTAACACGGTAGTTTGACTATTGAGGGGGTAAATAATAGGGATTGCTCTGGAAAAAGACTGACTGATCTAATCCGGTAGAATGAGGTGCAACCAGTGGCAACAATACCGCTACTTTGACACTTGATTACATTCTCTTCAACACATTAAAGTCAGCCATGAGATGCATACCTGCTTGAGGTCATAGTCAGTTGAAAACCTCTGGATTACTCCATTTATAAGATATGAAAGTGAAGACACCCCACCAAACCTAAAGAACCAGTGAGAAGCATTGGTCATTATGTCTGTACGGCAATATAATATCCATCCTGTCCATACATTTTCCATACCCACTTGTCCTATACAGGTTTGCATGGGTCTGGACCCTATCCCAGAAGCTTCAGGTGCAAGGAGAGGAATAACCCAACATGGGGTGCCATCCCATCACAGATTTAACATAATTGTAAAATAACAGGTAATATGAGTTATTGAAGTCTAAGGGAAACTATTCAATGCTTTTAAATAAAACTAAAATGCATAATCTCACTGTTGGATGTTGGGAATCTGTGGTATCGGGTCCAACTCACTCTGCAAAGATATGGTCCCAATTTCCCTTGACAAAGTCCCAAGCTAATTTAGATCCGTCAACATTGCTGGCTATGTACACAATGGTAGAGATTGCATCCTGCTTCCGGATTTTATCCGCATCCAGGGCATAGTCCAGGTATCTAGATTTACGAAAGAACATCATCACGTATCGCATAATCCACAGCAAATACAAAGCCTGCTCCCCCTGCTTTAACTTTCGCAAGCTGGCCAGATGAGCTGTAAAGTAAATGGTGATGCATCCCAACCCGATGACAAAATGGCCATTGACCACAGAAGCAGATCTCACCCGTACCTTTTTAACAGTGACTGGTCCTTGGTACAGGAAAGTGAATATCTCAGCTTGTCTGCTTCGGCGGCGACAGAGGCCTCTTGGAACATCCTCCACCCAAAATCCCATTCCGGCCTCCCTCCGGCCTCAATCGCACTACAGTACACCACCCCCCTTAAGTTTGGATGTATTCTGGAGATTCAAAGAGAATGAAATAATGTGTTTGGAGACACACTGAGCCAGGAAATACTGATTTATGTCTGAAGCTGCAGACCCAGACCAGAGCCACCCAGGATGCACTGAACTCACCGGTTTGTGGCTTGATTCTGCATCCATTTCTTAAACCAGTCTTTAGTCAACTTCTGGCATTCTTCGAGTCCTAATCGACATGCTAGTCTGATGCCAGTGACCTGGAGGTACCTAAAAATGTGACAGAACATAGACAAGGCTGAGGCAACAACACTCAATAGTCAAAAAAACAAATTATTCACAGAAAAATTGGCCATGGACTCAATTTGTTCTGAAAAGCATCAACACTAGGTTCACTGCGTGCTCCATCAAGGCTATCTTTACCCCTGGTTTGTAACATAATGTAGATGTCCTTACTGATCAGTGTGACCAGGAGGGATTTCTGTCCAATTTTTAGTAATATTCTTCAGGTAAGCAAAAAGAGGAGTCACCAACTTCTTCAGGTATTCCTATGAGAAAGAATAATCTTAGCGATTATTTTAGTCTTTCTGTCAGCGTGCTAGCTAGTATGCTTCATAAGCAATGAAGGGCTGAACTTCCTGGGAGAATCAAAAATAGAAAAAGCTGCCTGAAAGATTTGTAAACTAGCACTGGAATAACAACACAAAACAATGGCTTCTGAAATTTGACATGAACGAACCTTGAGCAGTGTGTATTCCTTACTGCCATCAAACATGAGGATGACATAATCCAGATTGTTAATGGCTGATGCCCATGGAATGTACTCTCTTTCTTTTGAAATGTACTTGGTTAGCCGCATGGCCAGCGTTGTACTCAGCATTTTTGCCCTTGTAAGACATTGATTGAAAAATGAAGCCACATGTTGAAGACAGAAATATGCACACAGATAGATAGAAATATATATATGTATATGTATTCGTAAGTATATACATATAAGTCACATATATTTTAAAGTTACCGCGCAAGATTGAAAGCATCATCGAGAATCTGCGCCCTGTTGACGGCTGGAATGACCTGTGAAAAGACTCTTGTTACACTCTGATTTCACAGAAGCAGCCAGAATCTTCTTATGCGTCATTGTGGACTAGAAATGCATTCTATTTTCTTAATATACAAAACAGGAAGTGTCCACCTTATGGTTGCGAATAAGTTGGGAGAGAAGTTGTTCCCAGTTGTCAGTATCATAGTTGACCCGGAAGTATCCAGACATATCGACATTGGCAAGGACCCAGCCAGTGTTGTTCATTTTCATTGATTTGTGGGTATCTGTGAGATTATATATAACACAACATCGGCTTCACAAACATACAAAAAATGTCCACAAAGTGTAAAACATTCATTTGGTTTAATACCAGTTGCCTTAAGAAGCCAAAATCTTTTGACCGCCTGCGAGCTGTTCATCCATCGTATGGGAACAAGCCACTCATACCTGGTGGGAAACACAAAGAGAGTTTGGACAAATTTTAAATTGCAGTTCAATCGGGTCAATCTAATGTTCATCCTGACTGTCTCAGCCAGTCTTTCGGGGCAATACTAGGACGTACTTAAACTGTGATGGCCGGTCGACCTTCGAATCGGGGTCCAGGAGGAAATGCCGCTGAGAAATGGCTCCAGTGCGAGTGTTGATGGTGACCACAGGGTAGCCCATCTGGAGTACCCAGCGGTCCATGATCTCAGACACCTTACGAGGTATGCTAGTATTACGGCTCTGATCTACTGCCTGCCAACGACAAAGATGCATGTAAGCAAACTAAACACTGACTAAGACAAGCAGATTTACCTTAGCAGAGCACAAAGTACTGTATATGTAATGACAAAATACCAATTACACTAGCTTCCCATTACTGCCTGAATTCAAACAAACCCATATGAAGACCTCAGTGACGCCCCCTTACTTTTCTGAACTTCATCTTTATATACAAAACTGTTCACTTAGGTCCTCTGTCACCAGTCTGTGCCTGTGCACATTTGGTTGGCTTCTTGAAAGCTGTATGCTTGTGATATATATTATTTGACTTACTTGTACGTTTAATCACACATGAAAATTTGGTCTGCTTTATGATCTTTGGCATAAAGGTTTTTTTTTTTTTACGTAACGTGACTCTGGATCAGAGGAAAGTGTTATACCGGGGTTGCTAACTTTGGTCAACTGGCTGGAGTGAGATCCAAGACAAGTTTGCACACGCGTTTACATGTATGTAACAGTTTTATTACCTTGTAAATAATCTGTAGAGTTTGCAAACTACTCAAACACTTTTGATGTAGGTAATTTTTTAATTTTTCAAGGTTTTTAATGGAATAATACAGATTTCTTGCGTGAGCATGACATTGTAGTTGTGACAATAATGCCAGATGTATGAAAAAACATTAATAATCATGCTGTCACAAAGCCTGTATTATCAACCACAGAAAGGAATACGATGTTGAGTATTTTAATACTGTAACTTACTCTTTGAAGATGATTCCAGAGATCCAAAGCAACAGTATTTTTTAACGCAAATTCACTGAGGTAAGTCTGGGGAGACAGGAGGTTTCTTTAAAGTTTATACACAAATATTTTGGTTTAATTACATCCTCTCACAATATATGCTGCAGGAAGCTTGTATTTGACTCATCCAGGGGCATCAGAAGCATTTTGAATGTGGGGGGCACACACTGGCGGGGTGAACTAATATTTTGTGTTAAATGTGGGGGGGTCCAAATGAATAATTATGAAATTTGAGGGGGACACATCCCCCTCAGATTTAATGCCGGCGATGCCCATGGACTCATCCCAAGTCAGTTGGCCACCTGTCAGCTTTTTGTGCGTCTTTGTGCACTTACACGCAGTCCTTTGACGAAGACCGACTCTGTCAGAAATGTTGACAGCATTCTCAACACTGCAGCACCCTAGTGAAAAAGAAACACTAATTATTAAAGCCCACTAATTACTAACATAAGTGCTGTAGCAGAAGTGTACATTGTCTTTGTTCGTGGTGCAAACTGATAATTGATCTCATGAAACAAACAAACAAATAAATAGAAAATGTAAGGTTAAAATTTCAATTTGTGATCTGATGTATAGTAAATTAAATTTGTTACAGTGAAAATATAACGAATCTCATGAAAATGTGCTGCTACATTCAGTGGAACTACAGGACTAACGTTGTCCTGGTGGGCCAGAGGTGAGGGGACATGTCTCACAGGGCTTCACTACCAATATCACTACTATATTAATGATGGCTGAAGGCAAAGCAAACACTAGTAAAAGATCTCAAAGGATCTCAAGAACTTCTTGCCAACTAAGTATTTTGTTTTATTTGCAAAATGCTTTCATTTTATATTAGCGTGATGTGCCATTTGTATTTGCATTTGCTTGTTTCATGTTATGTACACTATAATTTATAAGATCG
>JAODKL010000009.1:4744148-4773760 GCA_026780765.1 Petrocephalus schoutedeni | reverse complement strand
GTACACTATAATTTATATATATATATATATATATATATATATATATATATAGGATATATATAAATTATAATTTAATTTACGCTATAGTTTATTTTTTCGTACCATGCCCATTAAAAAAATTGTTCTCACAGCAGGAGTAAGAGTGGTACATCAGGGAAACAAGATGTGCCCAAAGATGTGCTGTTTCAAAGAACTGACCTGCGTGTACATTGTCATGAAGAGACCAACAACTAAAGTCACCCACTCACCTCTCATCTCCAAACCCTCACTGGCCTTCTGCTCCCCTAGGGGGTTGTACAAATGCTGAGCTGCATACCTTGCTGTAGGAAATGGTGTTAAACATCTGACTGATCTCCTCAGGTTTGTTGATGCTCTCGGCATTGGATGACAGCGGGTGGGAAGACACCAAGGAGTCAAAGGCTAATGCCTTGTGCACATCGTACAGAACGATCAGATTTTTCTGTGGGGGACCAGCACATCTTCAGTAAGCTCCACAATCACTCTCCTCTCACCACAAACATTCCATAACAGACTTAGTCAGTGGGTTTTAGGGTGCAAAATCTGGAATTTAAGGCTGAGACAAATTCCACAGCATTTCCCCAATAGCCAGATGTTTTGGAATGCTAATGCTAAAATTGGAATTTTCCAACATTCAGTGTAAAGCAACACTCTGAACACAAGAATAGACAATGCATGAAAATGCTTTATCTACTGATTTATGATTTAAGAAGTCTGCTTTTATCACTGACAATTGACAATTATTTTTTTTTATTAAAGTTAGATTTCATTAGGTAACATTCGTTAGGTTAATGTTCGTGTTTGTGTTGTTAATACTCTGGCTTAATAATAGACGGAATCTTACAATGTTCCAGGTAGGGGCAGCATAATTAACGCCAAGATATGAAACATAGGTGGCAAATCCTTCATTAAGCCAAAGGTCATTCCACCAATTCAGGGTCACGAGATTCCCAAACCACTGAGAAAGAGGCAAATTCGGGAATTAGAATACAACAGGATACAAAAAGTTATAAAAGGCAACAATTGCAATATCATCACATCATTGACAAACCATATGTGCTAATTCGTGGGCGATCACTGTTGCTACTCTCTCTTTGTTTCCATTGGAGGATATGCTAGGGTCATAGAGCAGAGACGTTTCTCTGTAAGTGATAAGACCCCAGTTCTCCATGGCTCCAGCCTGGAAGTCAGGCAAAGCAACCTGATCTGTTAAGAGCAAAAACATATACTTAATGGTGTTGGATCCACTATCAATCTGCTATAAAAGGATTCACAACAAAGACATTAATGCTTGAATGCAGTGTTGTGATCCCATCATAATTCTTCTTACAGTTTGTTGTAGTGACATTTTTTTCTGGGTTTCATAATCCAGTGGCATCTGGTATTTTTTAACCGAGTATATGCTTGTAAAGTGTAACTTTTTAAAGACCTACCTGATTTGGAGAGGGGGTAGGGAGATTTATAATAGTTCACAAAGAACCGCAAGATCCGTCCTGTCATGTTGAGGGCATATTGGCCCTGCATATTAGAGGTGGCTTTCCTACGAGCCCAAATTCGAATCTGAGCAAACAAGTACACAAAAAAATTACACCACATCAATTAGTGACATCAGCCCACTGACTCGATGATGCATTGGAGCAGAAGCTGCATTTTGGCTCGACTGGAACAGAAAATGGAAGGAACGTCGCTTTATGTAGGATGTAATTATTGAAGAGTTTTACCAAGGCACTGCCTTTTTCTGCAGATGAGATATAGGTGTAGTCACTGACAATGAAAGCTAACAGATAGGTGGACATTTTTTGTGTGGGCTCGAAAGTAGTCTTGGTTACAATCTCATTGTCAATTGTCATGTTCACGGATTCTGGAAGAGAGAAAAAAAAAATGCCATAAGCAGATGGCACCCTGCCGCGCATTTCCAAATTGAGCGCATTGTAAAAACTGACGGGCTCGTCGTTGCACACCGGCATCACGAGATACCCGTCAGCAGGAAGTCTCAGGGTCAGCGTCCACTAACCGATGTCCATGCCATTCGACAGAGCCACAGTGCCACGGTCGTGGATGATGGTGACGTAGAAGATGGCTTTCATGGCGGGCTCGTCGAAACAAGGAAAAGCCTTTCTGGCATATGTGGCCTGCATCTGGGTGGTAGCGACAATTCTAGGTGAGAGTGAGACAGAAATCAGGACCATAAGGCTTCAGAGACCTGCACTGAATAGGGCGGCTCGACACTGGAATATTCAGATATCGCGATGAGATTTTGTTGCAATAGATATTGCGATATTGGCAAAAAAGGAGCTCAAAATTAATTTCCACAAAGCCGTCTGTGAGTGATTTAAACGGCAAGGATGGAAATGGTTATGATTGGCTAGGAGAGCACATGGCGTGCTCATGCGAAAGCAGCTGCAGCAAACTTCAAGCTGATACTTAGTAAACATATTAACCATGCCTAGCAGACCCATGCCCAGGAGCAGTGAGCAAGAAGCCAGGCAGCATTGCTCCAAACCTCGGGCTCTTCATTGTCAGCCCTTATAAGTACTACACAGTGCTACACAGAAACAGGACTGAAACATGCAGTCCAACTCAGGAGTACCCTACAAATCACACAGACAAGGAAACTTGTAATGGAGGTCCCATTACAAACAGCAGGTTACACACATGGTGATTAGTTAAAACTTACAAAAAAGACATGCAAAGATCAAGCCCAAACACACATAAGGGCACACACAGACAAAGGTTATCTACAAATAGCGCAGAGCATGCCAGGATATGTTAATGAGCTCCGCCATGCACAAGGCAGCCTGCCGACACGTGATACATAATCATAACACATAAGCAGGAACTGTGCTTAAAATTGCAGTGCTTGCTAAGCTGTTTTCTATGACAAAGTCAAAAAGGAAAACTTAACCGCCCTGTCATGGAGCTCAACGAATTTCATCACCATGACAGGTGTTCTGTTCTGGGAAATTCAACACCCCCCGCCCCCCGTCGCACCCAGTTTGACTCATGACATCACACATTACTTCACAGTCAGGCGGCTTCTCTGCCGTTTTAATATCATTCTACGGATGTGTTAAGTTAAATCATTTATGCAAAAATGACGATGTCTTTTCGATTTTTGCCTCCTAAGTTAAAAGATTTAAATCGCTCCTATAGATGTTTGCCTGGAAAATGCAGAACATACTAGTAGTACTGCTAGTAGGACTTCACCGACTGACTGTTTATGCTAATTATAACTTAATTGTAGGCAACTTACTCCTTAAAATTATCAACTACTGCCGGCAACAATGTCTTTGAACCATGGGCATCGCTAGGCCCTTTTCACTTTTCATGTTTTCATGAACATATCTCTACATTTTTAGATCAAGTGGAGGGGCGGGGGGGGGGGGGGGGGGGGGGAGTGCCCTAGTAAAGCTTTATCTCTAGCAAGCCCCTGCTTTGAACCCATTCAAACATAATTCAGTTCAAAAGCATTGTGATGCATATATAAATGTAGTTATAGATATGGATGATTTTCAGCCATCTCACATACATCCTTGCCCAAATGTAAGTATTATCAGTGTGTGTGTGTGTGTGTAGGCCCATATATAGGCCCGTGAGAATCACTGTTTTAATAGAACTTAATTTTGTTTGAATGGCTACGAAGACCGTAGCTCGTTGTCATCAGTAGTAAGTTAAGTTTTATAAATTTAAATAAACAATATCACACTGATAGTCACGTATACTATAGGTGAAGTCCTGCAAGCTATACTACCGTTTTCTGTATTTTCCCAGCAAACATCGATTACCAGCGATTTACATCATTTCAAGTATCTTTTAAAATACAGACGCATCGAAATGACATACATTTTCGCATAAATGGTTTCTTTAACTCAACACGTTCATACAAAGACATCAAAACTGCAGAGAAGCCGTCCCCCTATGATGTAGTGAGTGACGTCACAAAGTCACGGAGTCAGCACGGGATAGCGGAAGCATGAGGGGCTGGATTTCCTCTAACACCCGAACTGTATTGCAAAATATCATAGTTTTTTTGATACTGTATATTGCAGTATAAGCATGATCTCAACCCATCTGACTAGTGTGGACCTGTTAATATTAATATTGCATATCGCCCAGCTGTAATTGTTATCCATGGTTCACTGGGCTTGAAGAACCTGCATGTCACTTTCTAGCAATAAACTCCATGTATCCAAAAACCCTTAATCTGAGTAGATTATATCAGACGGACTTCTCTTGTAGTCATGGAAGGCGAGTATCATGCTAGATTTACTTTTGTATCTGGCACCAAAAAGCTGCTGCATGACGATTTAATTTGCCAAACTTGACATCACATGACACGCCGTGTTATTATTGCACACGCGTACATCGCGACGCCGGATGCTGGAAGATCACAATCGGAATGTGTCGTGCAGCTCTAGCGTCGAAGAACCACCAGCGTTTCGCAGAAACACCAGTTCAGCAGAGCAACTCACATAAATAGGTGATAGGCCTATTTCCTGTGCTCCCGTATCTTCAAATTACCAGCTTGTCATAAGTGTATGGGTTTAGCACTAGGGTGCTAGTGCATAGTGCATCCATGCATAATTAGTGCATCCATGCATAATTATTTATCTTATCAATGTACCTTCAAGTTAGAAGAAGCCATGTTTTGAAGTAATGAAAATTAAATCTCGTGCACTCCAAAGGCTAAAGGTATGAATTCCTGACTTATAAATTGGACACATTGAAACACAGAACATATCAAGTAGGAAAGCTAAGGACTCATTTGGGTCTAACTATGTTTAAGTGAAAGCCACCTATTCTTCAAGTAGTCAGAATCATCTGCAGCTTAGGGAAACCTTAAAAGGACCACTGTGTTTCTGAATTAATGTCAACAATGTGCATCTTACTTTCTAACTCCATCCTCTTCATATTCACTTCTGTAGAATCCTTCCATATCATCAGCGAGTTCCCCTTTGAATTTTGTTTCAAGACTGTACAATTTTCCAGCTTCTAGGTTTCCATTTAACTGAATCACAAGGTACTGAGTTTGTTGTTGCAGCCATGTGGCGTTTATGCTGGGTGCTGTCTCACCATGCAGACTGGTTAGGGTTGCGTGGAAGCCGTTGGTCAGGGTCAGGTTCAGCTTAAAGCAATGGATCAGAATCAGGTTAGTCTCCTTGGCACAATTGAAGAGCACGGTAGACGTTCCTGTGAAGATGTACATCCCCTGCTTGTTCTTTTGGAGTCGAGGCCACAGAGTTACATTGTAGTGCTCAGGTAGCAGAGAGTCTAGAAGCCTGTATTTTTCCCATGCCATGCTGCTGGATTTCGACGTATCTTTATTGGAACTCCACTTACCGAAGATAATGCATAAAACTATAATGATAGCCACAATGCCTATGGCTGCAGCTTTGGCTAGTTTCTTGTTAATATCACCCATGTTTGAAAGTATATACAGTGGTTCCTTAATTTACACTCTTTTAAAACAAAATACTTCTTTAGATTTCTCTGTATCCATGGACTGATTTACACAGTGCACTGGTAGAAGGCAGAAACGATTTCTAAGCTGGTACCTAGGTGACAAGAAAAGCACAAGTTAGTTTTTTTTTTTTACATGACGTAACAATATTCTTAGCTAACTGTTGTTTTCACTTAATTTCCCTACTCGTGGAGTGCGGGACTTTTTGACACCTCATCATACCAGCAAAATAACATAAACCTCCCGCTATGCAGGCATCCAAACCGCAGGGCATGTGTCGATTTCAAATGCAGTTCGAAAGAGAATGGGTTAACATGAGAAGACTCCTAATTTAATTATCCAGACCCATTTTTCATATTTTTTTTTCATTTTCATTTCCTTCACTGAAAAACTGTCACATTCTATTTCTAGTTTATATTTATCCTTATTTTTAAAAATGAACAATAAACCTATTTTTATGCCTGTGGTTACAACCCTGGTTAAAAGAATGGCAACTATGAATTGCAAGAAGCCTGCCTAGCCATACTACCATTCCACATTATTGGACACAGCAAATCATAAAAAAACCTCACAAAAATGCAGGAAACCACATATATATTCCAGATGCGCAGATACTACAAAATGCTTTAAAAATTCCGCAACACTGATCTACTCATCCCCTTAAAGCAAGTTTTTTTTCCCGGTGTGAGGAGTTTCAAGAAGGACAATATCCGAAAAATACCCGTAACACCTACCTAGACCGCTCACAGAAAAATGCATCCTCCCCCTCTCCAAGCACATCTGGACAAGGAGTGGGATCACATATCTGTCCCAGAGTCACAACTTTGTTTCAAAGAAACCAGTAAAAGCAGACTTACCTAGGAGGTAAGGGAGGATGAGGAGGAATAATCTAAAGCAGTGGTGTCCAGTCACTGTGGATGTGCGTCCTTCTGGACAGCAGAGCACCACCAAAGCTCCTGCAGACCCGGAGTGACTTAAAAGCACACAGCTTCGCTACAGCCAGGACTGGAATGTGGGAGGAGAGGGGGCGGTCTCTAAACCGTAAATAATGTGCCTTAGATGATTCATAAAAGTCGTAAATTTAGAAGAATTTGCCCTAATCATAGACAAATTAGTCAAGCTATCAGATGACCACACAAGCCTAGATATTTCATAGGATTTTGATAATTTAATAGTTACGTCCAAGAAACCTTCAGTGCTATTATAAGGAAAGATTAACTAAAATAATATTCTGTCGCGGATGGCTGAATTGAGTAGCGCTGTGGCTTCATATCGCCTGAGTTGGGGGACCAGGTCGCCCAGGTCACACGTGTTTCTTCCTATAGTCCAAAGACATGCAGTTAGGCTACTTGGTGTTTCTAAGCTGTTGATGATGTATGATCAAGCATGAATGTGCCCTGCGATGGCCTGGCATCCTGCCCAGGGTGTACGCCAGACTCGCACCCTGGAGATGTGCTCCAGGCCACCCAACTACAATAAGCAATTTGAAGGTGCATACACTGATGTTTTGAATCATTTTTAATTATAAAACAATTCAGGTTGACTCACAAAGACTTCATTAAAAGAAAAAAAATGCATTGTCATATTTACATTAAGTACACAGATACAAATAGTACAAAATGGTACATTTGTTATTTAGGGAAACATATGGAAACCATGCATGATTACATTTTGAATCTACACAAACATGATAAGTAATCAACTTCAGGAGATTATAAGAAGACAATGAGGAACTGACAAACTGAACTCTGTCATATCACACATAGCAAGCAAATACTCCATAATGATGATATAACTGATATAAACTGTTGTGAAATTTCATTAGATAACATGTTCTTGTTAATGTTCATGTTTGTGTCAGCGACACTCTGGCTTAATGAACGGAATCTTAAGATGTTCTAGGTAGGGGCAGCAAATTAACGCCGAGATATGAAACATAGGTGGCGAATCCTTGAAACATGGCGAATCCTTCATTAAGCCAAAGGTCAGTGTCATAAGGTTTCCAAACCACTGTCAAGATCCAGAAATTAGACAAGGAATACCGTATGACAGTGCCCCAACATCCAAGCATGATTATTTATATTATTGGCATATTTTGGTTTTTAATATAATTGCCCATCAAAATCATTCAAGTTAGAAGAAGCCACGTTTTGAACAAATGCAGGCTAAATCACACCTTTTCAAAATGTTAATGGTGTGCATTCAAATACAGTACTTGTCAAATTGGAAGAGTAAGGGCTCATATAGGTCTGTCTAAGCTTCAGACTATCCATTTTACAAGCAGCTGGAGTTACCTTACCTAACAGCTTTCGGAAAGTTTAAAATTCTATTTTTGAAATAATGTTAGCAGTATGTGCATCTTACTTCTCATTTCCTTCTTATTCACTTCTGTAGAACCCTTCCATATCATCAGCGAGTTTGGCTTTTCAAGACTGTAAATTTTCCATGTAGCTGAGTCACAAGGTACTGGGTTTGCACTTGTGCTGGATGCTGGTTCATGGAAGCCGTTGGCTATGGTCAGGTCCAGTTTGTGGCAATGGATCAGAATTAGGTTAATCTTACTGCTAGACGTGAAGACCACAGCAGACGTTTCCATGAAAACCTACCTCATACTGTACATCCCCTGCGTGTTCTTCTGGGGACGATTCCACAGGGTCACATTGCAGTGCTCAAGTAGCAGAGAGTCTGGACGACCTGGAGTTCTAACCTGGCATGCAGCTGGATGGCAAGGCCTCATTGGACCTCCCCCATAGACTGCGATAGCCAACTAATGCCTGCGAGCAGCAAGTCACTGCAGTACTTAACACCCTGAACATCCACCACGTTCAAATGCAGGTTCACTCTTCATTTTATTTACAAGCTTCTCTCTTTCCATCTCTCCTAAATGGTAGATGGAAAGAATTTCTGCCCTGGTACCTGAAACCCGAGTGACAAGAAACATATATCAAAAAGAGTTCCAAATTTAGCCCCAAACACCCCGCACTTCATAAACACACACAGTACTCCCTCAGTATTGATATGGACATGTCCCTACCGTCCATACCCAAATCTACACCCTCAGTGACACATGTGATAATTACTTTAGAACATGAGTTTGAATGTGGCTGGTTGATCCTGAACACAGTCACACGCCTCATTATAAAAGGGTGTGCACACATGCAGCCTGATTACTTTGTCTTTTATTTTTTCTTTGATCCAACAGGTTTCAGTACGTTTCTCACTGGAATTTTGTTGGTTGCAGCATCACATTAAATGTGGGAAAAGATCCAACACAAATTATGTTTCATTTTCTGCTAAACGAAAACCTGCAATTTTAACAGAGCTGTGTCTACTTTTTATACCCACTTTATGTGACAGCTATGACATCAAAAAATGTATTTGTTTGACTAATTCGGTTAATCCAAATTTTTCCTGTAGGAAGAGTCTTTATAAGGAAAAGGTATGCGATTCACAACACCTAGCTTGACCCCCTGAAAGACCCGCACAGACAAAAGCACACTCCCCTCGCAATGCGCATCTGGATAAAGAGTGGGATCGGATTTCTGTGGCCGAGCAACAATTTAGTTTTAAACAAACACATAAAAACAGACTTACCCAGTGGGTAAGGGAGGATGAGTAAGAAAGATTTAAAGTAGAATGTTATCTAGCTGCAGGGGAAATGCGGCTTCCTGGCCAACAGAGATCAGTGGCACGATGCACACAGACCCAGGCCGGCTTGGAAACACTGGCAGCGCTGCAGTCGGGGCCCGAATGTGGGTGGGTTGGGGTCGGTCTGAAAAACCTTAAATAAGTCTAGTTTTGCATTGTGATGGAACAGGAAGGTAACTCAAATGTCAACAGCAAGTTTAAGTGAATTCTGTTTACTATAAGCATTGATGGAGATCCCCTCTCAGGATCCACTGAACGATTTTATAGGCACTTAGCTATTTAATATTCAGTGGCAGAAAGCTTCAGTGCCATTATAAGAAAAGATTCAGTAAAGTAATGTTCTATTATGCACATAAAAAAGACAAACTGAAAGGCGTCCTAGCCCCTCCACCCTAGCCGGCTGAATAATGTATACATTGCATATGCCCTCTAATGATCCACTTCCTGCAGGAGAAGCTGCCAGGACAGCTGAAGGATAAAAAGGAAGCGAAGGAAATGTACACAAATAACCATCTCAGGAATCCTCAGCACTCCCTCGTCACCACAGTCATGTTTTTAACCCAAGACATTACATAACATTGTGTTTTTGGTGGCCACTGTTTATTTTCTATTTTGAAAACTGCAGCAATTACTTTTGAAACACAAATTGTTCCGTACAATTTATTTCACAGGGTCAGGAGAAAGGCCTTTCCTTTTTTCTGCTCAAGTAAACATCTACAGACCAGCGGTATAATATCTACAATGCTGGAACTCCTTACAGTCACTGGCTTGGTGATCACGTCGCTTTTTCAGGAGCCGTTTCTCGATGTCGCAGAAAACTGCAGAATTTCCCGGCCAACCCCACGACAGCAAAGACATTTCCAGCGCATGAGGCGCAGAATGACGGGAATTTACTGAAGCGTCACGTTACATTACAGATGTATCAAAGACACGTGTTTTTCCAGGTGACACTCTTTGGGAAGGCACAGTCCACACGATATCAAAGGGGCCGTGTCCATGTGTTGGGACTTCCTCTATTTCATCAGGACCGGCTCCGGGGGAGGTTGCTTTGGAGGAGAGAGCAGGGTGTGGAGCGAGTCTTTACCAACAGCCCTTTGTGAGAGGAGTAGATGGTAACTGCCTTCTCTCTGTGGGCACAGAGTGTGAGGGGGGGGATAAAAAAAGCAGAACCCTGAGTTGCACAATTCCACAGAAACGGCATCATCATTATGCCTCACTTCAAGTAATTACAACCCCCACCAAAACCACGAATGTGGGGCTCTTTGTCCTACAGCCCAGTGAGACCCACTCCGCTGACGTGCCCTTGGAGTCAGAGAACAAACAGCATAAGAAACACATCATAACAAAGGCTACGCTGAATACTATACAGTGCAGAATAACCGTGAAATTTTTTAATTTGGCATTTAGCTAAATCAGCAATACAGGGAGTCCTCGCTTTACAACACAGTTCTGTTCCTACGACAGTGATTCCTGTGGTTGGCATTGCAAGGTGGGAGAGAGTGACCTGTTGGGAGGAAGCTGGAGAGGCAGGAAAACCTGCAGAAGGTGCTGGAGATACTGGGTCAGGTGATTCAAGATTGCCTAAGGAACATGCAGGAGAAGCTGGAGATGATTCTACGTGTACTACAGGCGTTTCATCTCGAGAAGCAGCTAATGCAGAGGGTACAGGATCTGTTGCAGGCTTCTCTACCTTCTTAAATAATTGTTCCAGGCTAGTCTGTCAGGTTGATGACTACTTCTCTTCCAAAATCTGCCAAGTCATTCATAACAGCTCTGTAGACCTTACTGAATCTGTCATCGCTGGGTTCCTCAGCCTGAAATTTTGTCAATCCATCCTCTACCATAGAAAAACCTTCTGCCAAACCCTTGGTGGTAAATCTCTTAGGTTCTGGGGTCTCTTCCTCTTCAATCAGCTGCTTCTCCAGCTGAATTAGGTCCTCAACAGGCAGCTCCTCTCCATGTGATGCCAGTAGCTCTGTGACATCCTCAACCTCCGTCTCGAAATTAAGCTGTTTACCCATGGCAACAACCTTCTCTGTTACAGCCTCCACTGACTCCTCAAAGCCATGGAAGTCATAAACAAACTGGGGACACAGTTTTTTCCACACACTATTTAAGTGTGTTCGCTTCACTTCATCCAAAGCAAAAGCAATGTTTTGTACGGCATTGTAAATGTTAAAAGACTTCCAAAAGTCTTTGAGTGTCAGGTTCTTCTCCTCAGTTGCATTAAGGGCCATAGCAAATCCTTCCACAGTAGTCCTTCACTGCTGGCACAAAATGGCTGGAAAACCACTCATCATCACCACTAATTCAGCCAACCTATTAGAAAATTTGCTTGCTGAAATTAGGAAATTCGCTTGCTGCTTTCTCATCCCCACTAGCAGCTTCACCCTGCACCTAAAGGCTATGCAAGTTGGCACAAGCTTTGAAACGCATGAACCAACCCCTACTAGCCACAAACTGTTCACTTTCACTCCCTTCCCCCTTTTCACTTTTTATTGCCTCAAACAACCGTTTAGCCTTCTCCTGAATCAACATTATACTAACTGGTATATGCTGCTGATGCTGGTCTTCCAGCCACAAAAGTAGCAATCTCTCCATCTCAATCATTATACTGTTTATTAATCGCAGCTGATTTCATAGGGGTGTTCCCTTTAAATGCTCTAGGATACTGTCTTTATCCTTGATAATTGCTGCTACAGTAGAGCGGCTAAGGAGTAGCACGTGGCCGATTTTCATCACAGATTCTCCTTTTTTTGATCTCTTTCAAATGTCTAATTTCACTTCCATTGTGATGGCTTTCCTCTTCTTCGAAGTACTAGCATCTGAAGACTCTGCTTAGGAGCCATGATAAGGACCAAAAAGTCACCAAACAAAGCAACACAAACGGAACACTTATGCTTTTAACAATCCAAAATGGCATAGGTAAGCGTACTGGAGGACGCAAACTCCCTCACTCATGTGCCGTGAATACGCGTATGAGTGCGTATTCTCCCGTCGTACGGAGAGAAACTACAGTATAGTTTGCCGTAAGTATGAGGCTAATGCCGTAAGCCGAAACAGACACATCTCAATTAAAAATTTTTAATTGGAGTTAGCATCGTAAACTCGAAACGTCGCATGTCAAGAACCTCGTAACCGGAGGACTCCCTGTATACCGGAACATACTGAAGAATGAACACTGCAGGAAATGACTGGTGAAACCTTACGGTAAATGCAAACGCTTATCATGTCACTTCGTTGCACCACATGTTGCATCATAATTTTCTTTCTACTGCTAACAAAAATCTACTTCTTCTACTACCAACCATAAAAACACTAAGCAGCAGGACGGGACCCATAATCAACACTAAGGGTCGGCGTGTCTCCTACCAAGGCTGGCCCCTGCTCAGAAAGGAGACAGGCTGGGCACTTTGATGTTGATGTCGCCGATGTTGATGTTGCGCGGGATCTCGGGAAGATTCATGTTCTTCACGGCAGACACGGCGCGCGCGGGTGCAGCTGATAAGCCACCCTGAGAAACAGCAACCAGCGATATGTCAGTTCTATGAACCAAAATTTAACTGTATAATATGAACAAGTTTATCCCCTTGTACAAAATTTCTTAGTAAAAATATACATCTGACACGCTATGCATTACTATCTTCAGTATAAAGGTTAAAAACCTTTCCATTAATGAGCTAAGCAGAGGCTAGGGTGCGTGTGTGGTGCTGGAGAGGTAAGGCTGGGTTTAAAGCAATCAATTTTCACATTTCTATGAATCTTCATTTGCATAATCAATTCATACGACGTCAATTCATAAAATGCCAAGGTCTTTAACCCCGCTAACCCCAGTTTTGTGTGGCCAGCCTCATACAAGGAGATCAGCCAGAAAAAAGCACGACAGGGCATGCTGCACTCAAGGTACCGGCAAGCCTTGAGGTAGATGCCTGCGTGTATTTTGGATTCAAGAAACAGAAGACAGTGAAGAGGTGGATAAAGGCAAAGTCACAAGCAACATGTTTTTACGTGGAGGTGAAATGCAGCGAAAATACCACAAATCTCTGAAACCGTTTAATGAGACATCATCCAGATGTGCAGATATCCCTGGTATTATAGCTGAAATATCCCTAACTGAAACCAATATTGAATTGAATTGAACTGAATCAGAAATGGAATCAATTCGGGACCTCAGGACCTCTTGAATCGGAATCGAATCAGGAGAGCCAGCCCTAATGGGCAGGTATCCCCCTCACCTCAGACTTCTCCATGCGAGTCTGCAACTCCACCTGTGCGACTGTTTCGTTCATGCTGGTCTCCAGGACCATACCACCCATCACCACTTCGTGGAGGATGTAATGAACCTGGGTACAAAACAGGAACAAAACAAACAGGCTTGTCTGCCCCCAGAGGCAAAATGTGCATAAGCTTAACCTACTTATTCCAGACCAAATACAGAAGGTACTGAAATTCAAATCTGCCAGATCCTGCAGGTGGCAGACATGACCAAGCACGAGGGCTGAACTCATGATTCAAGAACCTAAGGACAAAAGAACAAAACCTGCAACTTTAACTGCAGAATATGAGTTCTGAGCTTTGTAATAAAGTTCCAAAAAATAACCGAACAAGCATTCAGTTCACAAGTACGACGACCTGAATGCAGAAAGTGAGATTGTTTATGCTGCTCATCACTAAGCACATAGCTGTTCAACCAGAACTTACCTTATCCATGTGGAAAATGAGGTCCAGTTCACACACATTTTCAAAGCATTTATCGAGGGTTTCCACAAAAACCTGCAAAAAATATGAGGAGTATTAACAACATATTAACACATGGAAGCTTTACTCTGAACTGAATGCTGATCCCTAAAATCCCTAAAATGTATGTAGAAACCGCTTAATCATATGGAAAAGTGTGCAAAGCCATGAACAGACTGTTCATTATAAATAAAAATACACGCAATTGTTCTCCTCCCCCTCAAAATTCAGGTCAGACACTTTTGTGTGTGACTTTCAATTATACAACAATTATTTGGGTTCAGTCAAAAAAGAAAGAGATGAAATACACTAGAAAAAGCCCAAAGTTGCTGAGAAACAAAATGGCTCAACCAGAGATGGAACCAGTGCTTCTGTAGGAGAGTGTGTCTAGGGACCTTCTGCTGAACTTGCCAGAAAGAAGACACTTCATGTCAGGAATCATGATAACATGACAGATTTGGGGAGGGGCAGCACTTTGTAGGGGGCCCAAATGTCCCCGTTCAGCAAAATCAACGTGCCGAGTCAAGCACAGGGCCCAAGGTGACATTTTCTCAGGGGGCCCAGATGTCTAGCTGCTCCCTAGGTGCAGATATAGGAATGAAAGTTATTGTTACACTTGGGGGTCTTCAGCTGGAAAGTTTGGGAACCCTTGTTCTAACGTACTATACTGGAAAGCAGGTATTAGTTATGTGAGTGAATCACTGTTACAGTTAAGTGTGTAACTCTTTCCAGAACTCTAGCACCAGCTGGTGTTAAGTAACAAACAGCAACACACTGAAAAGTTACTGATATAATGTGAAAGTCGACAGGTACCGAAACCGTGCCAACCTCATCCCTGCATGCACCAAAACTACACCCGCCCCGTCCCGACAGGTACCGAAACCGTGCCAACCCCATCCCTGCATGCACCAAAACTACACCAGTTTCTGAAAAACTGCTTACATCTTTTCCATCATGCTGAAGTGACGAGACGTTCCACCCGCCTACCTGATAGGCGGCCTCTGATTCAAACCTTCTGTGTAAAACCTGATCATTTCAGGTTAAACATTTTCTGCTCACTTTCCCCTTACTTACTGTATACCTGTCATTCCTAGCTGATTTATCAAATCCCATGATTTGTCACAGTTTTTCACGGGGTCGGATGAGGCCACACTTTTAGTGTGCTTTTGTACCAGGCACCGTACGGTACTTCAAGGTGTCGGTTTTCCACTGGCGTAAAAAGTGGCATCGCCCCTAGATGACATCACAATGCGACACAAGGTACTTTGTAGGACTGCAACAATTCATCGAGTAATTCAAATAACTCGATTACAAAAAATCCGCAATGCAAATTCTTTGCTTCAGTGCTTCATTTAATCCACACGACTATGTACTGCTCAGTGATCACCGTGTTTCACACGGAGGATTATTACTGTTGCGCAGTGTGCTAAATAACAGATTTAAAAAAAACATTTAATACATTAGCTGTCATTAATGTACTGAATAATATTTAGTATTTATATGTGTGCAGCATTAACTGTTAATGGTTGTCAAAGTTACTGTATGACCAAAGGTAGCTTCGCAGCTAGCGAGGCTAACTTACCCATTTCCCTGATGATTTTGTCCACTGACTACTGACGCAGGATAAAGTTACATATTAAGTTTGTTCTGGTTATGAACTAGTTCATAATTACAGTTAGCTGCACTGCTCCCATGTTAATACAGCTGTTTAAAATAGCAATTTACAGCTCTCCTCCATTGGTCAATGTGAATTTACTACCAAATTCATGGCAAAATATGTTGAATTACTTAAAATACCATTGTTGTGCTATGCAGTTTAACCATAAGAACCAATGAACCAAGATTTTTTTCTCTTTTGAATAGTTACTATTGCACTTTAATAAGACAAAAAGTATTTCTTATCCGATTACTCGATGGAATAATCGATAGAATACCCGATTACTGTATTGTGTTTCAGAGGCAGGCTACCTGCATAACCAATCGACACAGAAAGCATATAAAGTCCCACCCCAGAGAACCAAAAAAGTACCCCAGTATTGGTATTTTTGCTACTGGTACTCGACAGGAGGTCAATGGAAAAGGATTAGTGCTGAAAGTCCCATAACAAAAGTACGGTACCTGGTACATGGAAAAGCATCCTTAGATTTCTGAATGATCAGATAAATCCCAGCCCAGTGCAGCAGGTGTCACTAAGGAACAGCAGATGGAGGTGGAACTCGGCATCTAGGCCACACAGGGAAATGTGAGCTCAGTTTCTCCTCACCACAGACGACTGATGCAACGTGTCCCTGCCCTGGGTTAACTGGAGCACCATGCTCCATCTTAAACAACCAACATGAAGCTTTGCTTTCTTATTGCTGGCTCATGTCCCTCATACATGAGTGTGTGCCATAAAGCATATTTACTAATGGGAGACACCAACACAAAACAGCCAGAGCTGAAGAACTCACGCAAGCAGCAGACGCTGGTATACTCAAACAGTCCCTACCTGTATCAGATCCAGAATCCCCAGTTCGCTCTCGGATGAATCCACACAGAAAACAAAGTAAAGTGTGGCATAGTGTCTGTAGATCAACTTGTAGTCAGACCCACCGATTAAACTGGAAATTGAGGGAGAAGAAAAGCACATTACTAACCCATGTGGACTGTATGGCGATGCAGAAACACAATACGTTTTATTTTTAAAAATCTATAAAATTTACTATTTACTACTTAGTAACTTATCCATGTTTTCGCTTTTGTGTACAGTAGGTTAGAACAAGGATCCCAAACTACTCAGTTGAGGACCCCAATGTCAGAGACTCATGGCCCCCTCTGTAGATTTTGCCAATCAAGGTGTCGGGGGGGGGGGGGGGGGGGAATGTTACACTCCCCCACCCAGTTAGACTACTGTAATGCTCCCCCATCTGGGAGCACACACAGCAGTTCGAACCGTCATGCAGAGCAGAGCAGCAATAGAGAACACATCTCCTGCCCTTAGGTCCCAGCTCTGGTTTCCTGTTCACAGCTCACAGCTGCACAGCTCTTCTGCTTACATGTAAAGCACGCAGAGGTCAAGCATCTGCCTACCTAGCAGGTCGGATCCATGTTTACAAAGCACACTTAGATCACAGAATGCAGGCCTCCTTGTCACACTATATATTAGTGGTGTGCGATACTACATGATCCGATACCAAGTAAATACAGGGCTAGTATCACCGATACCAATATCGATACTATTTAATAATTACGGTGGATGCTTCATCAAATTGCTAAAGTTGAATTATTTTTCATTAACTTTAAGAGTTTTGTGATTTTTTTTTATTAAATTAGTTAAAACCCAGGATAGAATTTGGGCAAAGTTTATAAATAAATAAATACTGTCATGCCCCCCCCCCCTCGTGTCCCACACCCCCTCGCTATATAATATAATAATATAATAAATATAATATTATAAAAAGAGAGTACAATAAAAAACACAACAGAGTGTAAACACGCTCAAAGAAATATCCCCCACCCCCCTGTGCAGAACAAATTAAAGGTTTTTGTTCAAGAATAGTATCAGGTTCACATTTTTCGATATTATTGCACTTCACCTGGTACTTACCGCGTTTTCCCGAAAATAAGACAGGGTCTTGTGTAAATTTTTGCTCCAAAAGACGCGTTAGGGCTTATTTTCGGGGGCATGTACAACAAACTACCATACATTTACCGGTGATGTGAAAATCTGCATGAGGAACATGAGGGACAATGAGCTCGAGACACTTAAAATATTATGAGCACCCCGAAAAACCATACTAGGGCTTATTTTCGGGGTAGGTCTTATTTTCGGGAAAATACGGTCGTAACTCCAACCTCCTCTTTCTCTTTTCTTACGCTCCATATTGTGTGTGTGTGCGTGCAAGTGAGCCTGCTCCGCGCTGTGACAGCCGTGAGAGCAGCAGCGCTTACCCAGACAGCCGCAGTGCATTCAGGAGAGAAATTGAAACTAAAGTATCGATCTCATTAATCTGGTATTGATCAATATCAATACCAACATTATTATCGATATTATCGATACTTGGATCGATCCACCCAGCACTACTATATATAAATAAAGTAACAGTTAGCGCTAAAGCATCAGCCACAGGGCGCTTATGTTATGGAACGGTATGCCAGCTGGGTCACCACGCACTCTTGTCAAGGGCCATGGGGTGACTGTTGTGAAATGCTCTATATAAACTGCCAATTAACTTATAAAGAAGTGAAAATCACAAATGCCCTACTCATACCTGCAACCCTAAGCGTATACATCAGCAGACAATAAAAATATCTACTTGTGCTGGGAATCGGCCACCATAATAACACACAATACATTGCCGCAGTGGGAAGGGACACGGCTGCAGACTCAAACCCGATAAAAACACACAAACAGCATGCCTTCCTCCTTCCAGAAAGTTACAGACGTTGTCGTCCCTCTTGGACACAAGGTGGAAGGTCTCCCTGATGATCTGCTGCTGCATATCCTCAGCCTGGGAAAATTTAATACGAAAAGTAAAGCCGCACATCTGCTTGACAGCTATGCAGCTATACAGATTCCAAGCCACACTCTCAGGTTAGAATACTTACAAAATACTGGTAAAACCTGGTGAGTCGAGGTTTCCCATGGTTATTAAAAATCAAAATGGCCTTAATCATTTTGTCAGTGATGTAATAATATAAGCAAATATAGAGTTCTTGCTAGCGTGCTAGCCTATTAGCCACTTCCCTAGCCAGTGTGTAACTGTTTTTTCACTCCGACCAGAAACACATAATGTTGGTTCCGCGACATATACCGGTATTTAAAACTTAAAACACTGCCTCCATAATATTATTCGCGCATTTCATAATTTATGCACGCACAATTGTTTATTTGGCTTTTTATTAAAAACATGTTAATGATGATTGTAGAAACAGTATTAGCAATTTTCATTAAGTAAAACCAAACAGCAGCATACCCTTACAGAAATTCACTATGGTTTCCTATGATTTTTTGGGTTTTGGGTATGGGTTTTTTACAGTAAGCATGGTTTTACTATGGTACCTCATGGTAATTATTACTAAGCTCCTACCCATAGTATTACCATGGTTTCCTTATAGCACTTATAGGTACTACCATGATAAAGCCAGTCATAAACTTATGGTTACCCAAAAAACCATAGTAAAACCATGGTTCATTTTCGTAATGCTGAAAACCAGGCATACCACACGTAAAGCTTTTTTTATTTGCTTAAACAGTTGGCTAAAATTGCCTGCTTAATTAATGTAATTAATAAAAAATAAACAAGACTAGTGAAATACCAAAATTCAATTCAATACTTTATTGTCGTGTACAAGTACGAGTACCGTGTACAATGAAATGCTTGCTTGCATGTGCCCCTGCAGACAGTGAACATAGACATGACGATAAGTAAATGTAATGATGACGTGAATATAAATAAGTAAATAAATAAGACCAGAATCCTAGGAATAAATAGAGACAGTGGCAGAAGTATATGTGCGAGTAGCAGTGGAGGTGACACAAGGTTACTGATTGTTCATGAGTCTGATTGCAGTTGGGTAGAAACTGCTCCTGAACCTGGAGGTGTGCATCCAAATGGCCTTTAGTCTCTTCCCAGATGGGAGGAGGATGAGGAGTGACAGTGCAGGGTGGCTGGGGTCCCGCCTGATACGGTTCACTATCCTGAGACAGCGTGTAGTGTGGATGTCATGGATCGCAGGCAGCTGTGTGACCGTGACCTTCTGTGTTCACCACACGCTGCAGAGCTCTGTTGTCCTGAACTGAGCAGTTGCTGTACCAGGATGCAATACATCCTGTCAGGATGGATTCCAAAGTACACCTGTAGAATCTGCACAGGGTTGTGGGGGACATCCGGGCTTTCCTCAGTCTCCTGAGGAAGTAGAGGCGATGTTGGGCTTTCTTGACTATTGCCGCAGTGTGACCATTTAAGGTCATCAGTGAGGGTGACTCAGAGAAACTTAAAGCTACTGACCTGCTACACAGCTCCACAGTACCTCCGATGTGGATGGGGCTGTGCTCTGTTGCCTGTTTGCGGAAATCCACAATCATCTCCGTAGTTTTGCTAACGTTGAGGGTGAGGTCGTTATCCTGACACCATTCTGCCAGGAGACTGACCTCGTCCCTGTAGGCCGTCTATCATCAGCAAACTTGAGGGTGATATTAGAGCTGTACTTAGCTACACAGTCATGTGTGTAGAGAGAGTAAAGCAGGGGGCTCAGCACACTGCCCTGCGGGGTGCCAGTGTTGGTGGTGATGATGGAGGAGGTTTTTCCACCAATACGCACTTGCTGAGGTCTGTCGGATTGAAACTGCTTCAGTTTTGGTGCAATTTGCTTCAAAATGAAATAAGTCTCAGATCATCAACTATACAATTCTCCTGATAAGTGCTGAAAAAGCTTAATTAAATAGACATAGTTAAAGAGTTACTCTTTCCATAACATTAGGTGTCTTCTGCAGTCGCCATTTCTTTCCTTTGCTGCCACCTAGCGCTGCTTTTTAGAACTGCAATTTGTCTCATAATGAAATCAGTTGTAGTTGTAGCGTTTTTGATAAGGGCTAATAGGATCCATCTAATACTTTTTGAGTTATCATATTTGAAATTCAAGTGTTTTATGCGATCACCCACTTGACATAGGAGTTCCCTATGTCAGCATTTATGACAGCCACAAAAGTTGGAACAAACCTTTATAAATGTTTATGACAAGTTATGTTGGCTGTCATGAAGGGCTTATGTTAGCGTCGTGTGGCTGGCATAGAGCACCCTTATGTAAAGTGTTACCAACTCTTCATGTTTATGTTGCACATATAAGGTGAATTTCATACGAGTGAAAGCAGGAAGGGACTGCAGGTTCTAGACTCATATGTATCTATGTGTATGCAGGTTCTGAAATGTACTCTGTCGATGTGTATGATGGTTTTAGGCTTACTTGTATCTATGTGAATGTTCACCATGGCTGGACTCACTCACCATGTAACTAAGTGGGTTAGGATGCTGTGCCTGGTTCTGAATGGTGATCTCAGAGTCAGCAAACTGATTTTAGCATTGGGCCCTTGAGAAAGGCCCTAAACCTTCAGTTGCTCCAGAGACTGCCCACACATTCTCAAAAATCAGTGCCATTTAATGAATCAAATATTAATAAATAGTCCAGTGGGAAGCAAATAAACAACAAACTTCACTCTCAAACAAACTAACCTCAAGCCACATAAAGTTACATTTTCCCATTTTCCCAATAAACTATAACTGCAAAAACAAGCATGTCACCGGCTGTTTCCTTTTCCACTGTCCCTTGCCACATCTCTCCCAAGATCCCTTTTCCTGTAATAAAATGTGGACAAACCCAAAGAATGCATCCAAAGTGATGTTTTAATTTATACAGGTTCTTGGGAAACTGTGCAAGCTTTCCAGAATTCCCTTTTATTGTGAAGTTAAGAATCTGTGCAGAAAGGGATGCCTCTGACTCATGTTGTAATAATGGGTTTTCCTGTCGCACACATTGCACAATCATCATGCCAACACGTGCTCTTGATTTGCTAAATGTAAAAGCCTCCAGTGTCACTGAGACCTTTCACTGTGTGTTAAGATATTTGGGGAGCTTGCTTGGTGTACGACCACTGCTTAAAACGTCTTGCTCTGTCACAACCAGTGAAAAGGAGATGACTGGACACTTCGAGAAGACAGGAAACGTGAGAACATTGTTCTTCTAGTGAGAGACACACCTCTAAGAGTGAATGATTCTTGGAAATAAAGTTCCTTTCACCTCTCCAAAGCTAAACAATGTAAACAGTTCCTTCTTCACTCTGGACCTATGAAAGAGGGAAACCACTTCCAGATGGATTGATTTTATTGAAATGTGCATTAGCCATTTTCTCCTCTTCATCTTCATTGTCCAACAGTTCGTGTTACATTTATTAAAGACCAGCGTGTTGTGGGTGTGTTTAAGCAACATCTGTGAGTAGAGGGGCCAGCTAAAGGGGGGAAAAAGTCAATTAAAGCCTGTAGAGCAAACGGTGCTCACTTCATTCCAGAAAGTCTTCTGAGAGATCAGACATGTCCAGAAGATTGTATGTCTCGAAGCGTCTGGTATTGGCCACATTTGTGGTGGTTTTCTTGGCTATCATTATTTTCATCCCTCTCATCATCACCATTCAAGAGCTAAAGAATAATGTTATTGGCGCTATGCGTCCAGACACCAATGTGGATCCTTCTGGGCCGCCACCAAACACCAGGCTGCCGAAGGACCTAATCCCGGATAGCTACAGGATTTACATCCAAATTCACCTGGACACGAAGATGAATGTTACAAATCACGCGTCTACCTTCAGTGGGAACTCGACCGTGAAGTTCAGGTGTGTGGAAGCCACTCACTGGATCTTCATCCACTGCGAAGATCTGAACCTGACATCTATCCATCTCGCTGACGAGCACGGCTCCGCCGCAGCAGTGAAACATACTTCGCTGAAGGAAGATGAGACCAACTTCTTAGAAATCGAACTTACACACGCGTTAACAGTTAACGCAACGTACTACCTCTTCACCGCCTTTGAAGGGCTGTTGAACAATAACTTAGAAGGCTTGTACATTACCCGTTACGGGAAAAATACGGACAGTCCAAGGTAAGAATTCTCTATATCTAGTATTTTTTATCTCTTACAATCTTTCTTGTCTTTGCAGTATCGAACATTCAGGTGTCTAGTCACATTGAACTTCTCCAGTTTTTGCTTGTCTGTCCCACCATGAAAGTAACATTTATCATTTACGTTACGGTATATGTACTGTGTGTAGAAGTGACAGTAGAGCTGACCGTGCGAAATCTGACAGTATGTTATATACTATTTCTGTTCTGTTTTTCTTTTGACTCGGGTAGTTAGATTTAAAATTCATGTTAAACTGATTAAACACAGTAAAAAAAAATGATTATCCTCGGAAAAGGAGTATTCTCATTTTTGCTGGAGAATATAAAACTAAAATCTGCCAGATTGTCCTTGTTTCAAAGTATTTCACAACATGCTTCCTTTCATTTTAATTAAACAAAAAAAATGTCATCGGCGGTTTGTTCAGATTTCTTTTAGCTAGCCACTTGGAAGCTACGCGAGCCAGAAGAGTGTTTCCCTGCTTTGACGAGCCGGCGATGAAAGCCGTGTTTAATGTCACGGTGATACATCGGCTGGGTACCGTGGCGCTCAGCAACGCGGCGCAAAAAGGTGCGGCTCGCGGCGCTGCCCTCCCCAGGGAGACCGCAACAAATTTAAAAATCGCAAAATACACCGCACATTAAAAGAGAGAGTCAAAAATACGTTACACACATTAGCAGATGGTCCTGAAAGCCGTCCGCTGGTAAAGTGCATTTATCAGTAAATAAACCTGGCCTCCTGCCTTAGCCAACAGCCCCGTTAAAGCGCCTGTCGAAAGCGTGCTGTCCCCATAAAACCTTATTTAACGTGCTTGTTTAATTCAATCAAGAAAAATAAAAACAAGTCAACAAGTCAAGCGATTAAAAAATAAACTCAGAGCGCTAGAAAAAAGGCGAAGTTCCACATCTGTACTTTAAGTTATGTTTCAGAGAAGGTATGGACATGTTAAAATGTTAAACAATCGGCAGGGTATGTAAATCACTTTTAGGATTTATGCCTAAATGCCGCTTGTCTTTCATGAGGGACAGAGGAAGCCGGAGCTGTTTTATTTTCCCCAAGTTACACCAGGGTCTGGAAAAAGAAGCGAGCGTGCATGATTAATAGAAACAGGAAAGCGGGTTTGTCTGAGTAACGGCAGCTCTATCTGAGCCCTAGGGGTAAGTTTAGATTATGTCACATGTAATTCTGTTTAGTGCTGTTATTTTTTTTCTTTAATCGTTGTAACAAATTTTTGTCTTTAAAAACACATCCACTGTTACGAGAAATATGAAAAAGAATGTGTAGAGTTTGAGACACGTAATGCATGTATGTAAAATGCTCTGAAAATAGGATCACAAGTTTCAGTTTTAGCTCGTAGACTAAGGGACCCTAATTTTTTTTTCTCGGAGAATCAAATTCCTACCAAAGTTTACAGACCCACGTTGGGGGGGTCCCAACACAATCAATTTTGCTGATGGCGCTGGGCTGGGGGCTCACAGTCACGAAGTACAGATGCAGTTGTAGTACACCAATCCACCATTCGGTTACCACTGTTTTAGACCATTTTGTTTGTTAGCCTTCATGCAACCTTCTGGTGTGGAAAAAGTGACCGATCCCTTAGTTTCTTCATACCAGATAAAGAGATAATGAGGGGCAGCTGTTTGGATACTTCAGTAAAGGTCAGATGACCTTCGATCAGCAACATCAGAGTGAAAATTTCGGTACATAAGTCAGTGGGTAGGCCACCACCATCAGAGTGATACAGGCCAAAACAGTCATAACACAAATGAGATACAGAACAAAGCGACATCAAGAAGAACATGTCCACCTGTTTCAGGTTAAGGGAAAAACCACATGTATGATCCATTAGGGGTCTGGAGACATGTTTCATAGACAGATTTTGGCAGAATATCTTTGGCACTGGTTTCAATTGCAAGAAGTCTACAGCTAAATGACACCAATGTAGCAGGATACAAGAGAAGACTCGACACAAGAGATAGCAAACTTACCCTTTTACTACAATTCATGCAGACCAAAAGAAAATGAGCATAGATGGAGAGGAATGGCTTATTACAGAGTTTCATCCAACTGTGAAAATGTCAACCTACATCCTAGCTCTTACAGTCTCTGAATATACCTGTAAAACGACAGACTATGGAAGGTATGTTCTTAAGGTAGGTTCTTCTTTTGTACTACCGTCACATTATACATAGTTCACAAATTAATTTTAGTAGGGCACATGTTCTGCACACACTCAGGAAAATAGTGGAAAACGTGGACATCACAGACACTTTGTTAATGGCAAGGAACCCAACAACCAGAATTCACACAAACATCTACCCTGTGATGGTAGCGATTGTCTCTTTTATAGACATGGGCACAACCAGATGCCATTGCGGCTGGCCATGTGGATTATGCCCACGGCATAACTGGGAACATCCTTGAGTTCTTTGAAGATCTCTATGACATAAAGTATCCTCTGAATAAGCTGGGTAAGTCTTTGTGTTTTTCCTAAACATTTAGTCATGACTTGCTTTATAAGTCATCTGTAGAGCTTAGTAAAAAAATCATTAAAAAATACTTATTTTATGAAATGATGTTCCTGTTTGCTGTATAAGACCAGTTTGCTGTGCCGGATGCCACTGCAAGTGGTATGGAAAACTGGGGCCTGATATTGTACCATGAGAATTCATTACTTTATGATGAAGACGTCTCCATGACGGGCACCAAGGCCCACATTGCTGAAATCGTCGCCCATGAAATAGCTCATCAGGTAGAACCACTAACTTTGCTCCCGGGTTAGCTGAAACCCATGCTCACCCGTACAACTCATGTCAAGTTCTGAAACATCTCCACCAGGATTAAAACATTTTCAATTAAGCATTTGTTTGGAAAGGACGTATAGTGTTTGTAATGCATGCCTAGATTTTTCAAATGTAGCCATATATGCTACATTACATACATTACATAAGTTATTTTAATTGTGACCTAATTGTTTGTGTATAGCAGTTGAACATGAGTTTGCGATCACACAGGAGTGAAAAACATCAAAAACAACTACAATATACAGATGTTTTAGTTGTTTTGGCAGCCAGAGATACAGACATGTATTTCAATTGCATAAAGGTCAATAGAGGCGGCACACGGCCTCACGGCTGAACGTGGCTAACGCTGAATTGAAGGAACAGCTTAAATTGTTTTATGATCACTTCTTCAGACATTAGTAACATGCTTCTAAAACCTTATTTTCATCCACAGGACATTTATGCAAACCCAGCAACTTTTCATGAAAAAATAGAACCCACAATACAGTCGGTCCTTTCCCCGTCGCAGTTAGGGCATTTGATGGGAATTTTTTTGGGAGTTTTTGTGAGCTTTGCAAAAGCAAAGCGTGTTTACAGCAGTCTCTCATATGATATCTCGCAGTGATCTTTGCATGTCATGCTTCTTGGGTCTTTTTTTGCCTCGCTTTGCCCTCCAAGGGGACCAAAAAATTTGAGGCAGTTTCTCCAGATGATGGCTCCCCTAACCCCTGCCATGTGAAAGGGTCGACTGTATTTCATAAAACAAAGAATTTATGTTTGGAAATAGACTTTTTGAACATATTTTGTGTTACGTCCTGCCCTGTCTGACCCTCCTGTCTCCTATTTGAGTACCTGTTTGTCTCATCAACCCCAGTCCGGTCACTGATGTTGCTCCTCCTGTCTGCCTGTGTCCTGTCCCATACTAGTCTTCTTGTTCGGACCCCTCACAGTCCCATTTGCTTGCTCGCATTCAGTTCAAGACCCCTTTTTGTTTACCAAACACCGACCTTCGAATCCTTCGTCTCACATCTTATGACTATGTGTTTTAGACCCACAAGCAGTTTTCTTTTAACGCAACATTTGATTTCTCTTTAAATGTTCCAGTGGTTTGGAAACCTGGTCACAATGAAATGGTGGAATGACATATGGCTAAACGAAGGCTTTTCTACATACCTGTCATACCTCGGTGTGGATAAAGTTGAGCCAACCTGGAATTTCGTATGTGTTCCTTTTGTGTTCATTTAAACATCTCCCTTCCTCTTCTTCATTTTCAGGCACTTTTACACTGCAATAGTAATATTTTGTTTTTCAGAAAGACTTGTTCTTCCTCAATGAGATGCGGAATCTCCTTATAATAGAGTCCATAAACCAGCAGTATCTCATTCCTGAAGAGGAAGAGGTCCTTACACCCAGTGACATCGAGGACCTGTTTGACATCATCACCTATAACAAGGTGCTTGACAGTCTGATGGCTGCAGCGTTTTACTCGTGGCTTTTAAGAGGCAGCTTAAGACATCTGCCTGGACAGGTGTTTGGGTAATCTGTTTGCAGGAGCTCTGCATTTTATTGGGATTTGTTAAGGTGTATTCTCTGTTTTAAATTTCTCTTTTAATTGTCATGCAAAGCACTTTGTGTCTGTGAAAATTGCAGTTATTTACTTTTACTCATCAACCATATATACATGGATAGACAGGTCATGTACCTGTCTTTGTGCTCCAGGGGGCAACAGTGTTAAGGATGCTGTCTAGTTACGTGTCAGAGGCGGTCTTCGTCAGCGGTGTGAAGGTAGGAGACTCTTTTTCACTCTACTCTGGCCACCAAATCAGTATTACGTACTAAAGTGTGGGTCAAATTAAACACAGATGTAATCTGGCCCAGCCAAGTCTAGCAGTAGCAGTATAATTGTCTACTAAATAAATATTTTTCTTACTCTGGAAATGTAACTAGTAATGAGAAAATACTGAAAATCTCTATGGCATTCTTTGCAAGCCAGGTGTAATGAACTAACATTTTATTACTGTGATATAGCAACTTGATTTTGAATATTGCTGTGTTATATCTCTGATTTGCACAAATGTGTCCTTTTAGTCCTATCTGAAGGCATACCAATATGACAACGCAGAACACCAGGATCTCTGGAGGCACATACAGGAAGTAAGTTTTATTGCACACATTTCCACTGTAAACACCTTGCATGAGTTATGTTAATCAATATAATCAGAAATATGTAGTGTCCTTTATATGCCCTGTGTTATAAATAAAATGATATTAAACAGCAAATGAGAAAAGTATGTTTGGGGAAATTCCTGATTTGGATTACATGGCAATTACTTGAGCAAATCCCTAAAATCATGTCCAGGCGGTAAACAGCAACAATGAGACAACTCAAGTGGCTGACATGATGGAGGCCTGGACAAAACAGCCAGGCTATCCTCTTATTACCATCAACACCTCTTCTGGAGACATATCCCAGGAGAACTTTGTTGTCAACAAAACCATGCAAAGCAAGTGAGTCGCTTCATGACTGTTGTAAGTAGCTGCATGTGGGGACTCTTCGGTACCAGCCTAGTTATCCCTTAGCTTGGCGCTTTGAGCCCGAATCCAAGCCCAGTGTCAACAAAGCGCGGACGGCCATTTCGTTGCATTTTTTTCTTTTGACAAGGAAAGAAAGTTCTCAAGTTTGTCCAGCAGCTTTTCTGTAATGTCAGATATCATAGTACGTATGGCATTGTGCTCATTTTCACCCATTTCTCTGGCACAGCGTGACATGGCAAGTTCCAATTAAAATGCTCAAGTCTGGTTCGCAGGAGATAACGCTGGACCTACTGACTGTAAATGGCCCAGGTAATAAATATGTGTCTGTGTCTGTGTGTGTGTGTGTTTTTCTTTTTTTAATAATCCTTAATATGTTATACATAATACATAATATCTGCAGCACAGATGTAGACTACTGCATGTACTTGTTTTGGGCCTTCTCACACGTGTAGAGAAGTAAAATTAGAAAAAGAACGGAAAGTAAAAACGAAAACTCAAATGGAGAAATAGCCATTATATCACCGGAATGTTGTTCTTTACAGTTTCAAAGCCAATATATCGGTCAAATAACAATGAATGGATGCTAGCCAATGTCAACGGCACTGGATACTACAGAGTGAACTATGACCCGGAGAACTGGGAGCGGATTCTACAGCAGCTTGGCACTGACCACCACGTAAATTCCCTTCATGCCTTTCATGCTTTTGGGATATGTGTTGCTCCATTTGGACAACGATTGCAACGATCACACTCTAGACATTTTTGTTGCATAGACAGAAGCCTTATTGATGGATGAATGCATCATTTCACATAAGTTCAGCAGCAAATTCTTAAAGTGAAATGAAAACCGGAGAACGAGAAGAGAAATATGTTTGATCCTGCAACAACATGGATCAAATCACGGTTTTTCTTATGTAATCGTGGAAAAACAAAACTCTCCAGGGCAATGCAAATTCGATTACAGAAACAGTGAGATTGTCCCCCAAGACAAAATGCCTGACATCTGTTGCAGAAATCCTTATAATGCACTAAAAACATCATTTACAATTCTTCAGATGATCCCCGTTGTGAACAGAGGACAGCTTATCGATGATGCATTTCAACTAGCAAAGTAAGTTTAGCATTGCTGTCATGCTCGTGTGATCTGCCAGACCTTTAGGGAAAATGCTGGTTTTCTTTATTATGTTGGATGTTGTGTCATTTATGTGTAACCCATGCTCATATACAATTCTTTGTCAATGCCTATAAGTATGTTGCTTTGTGCTATCTCATTTTAACATCCAGATAATTCACCAGAGCAATGCCAGTGAGTTACTCAGCTAATGTAGCTACAGAAGGGCAGCTGTGGGGATTAGAACTATCCTGAAATCGCTAAATTTTCCACTACAGAACCTTGCCCTTAACGGTCCTCTTAAACTCCAATATATTTGTGTAAAACATGCAAATATATATATATATCTTCCATATGCTTTTTCCAGTTTATTTATGCTTATACTATTAAATATTAAGCATGCTTTTTTGATCACAGTACACGGTTTCCATAAAATATAAATAAATAGATATCACGAAGGCTTTAATTATCTGAAGGTCAACACAAATGTGTAATTTATAAATTGCTATTTAGAAAGTGGTTATATTTTTCCAGTGTAACTTTTCATCCCTGTTACGTACCCATTTTCATTTTAGGAATGGGACATTTGGGAGCGGCACGGTGGTGCAGTGGGTAGCACTGTCGCCTCACACCTCTGGGACCGGGGTTCGAATCCGGCCCAGTTCCATG
>JAODKL010000009.1:4715027-4744048 GCA_026780765.1 Petrocephalus schoutedeni | reverse complement strand
CCGGGATAGGCTCCGGACCCCCCGCGACCCTGAACAGGATAAGCGGGTTGGAAAATGGATGGATGGATGGATGGAATGGGACATTTGCTAAGCTGTGAGAGGCTGTGTACATTTCTTTGCTTGACTTAATTCATATTATAATGAGCTACTCTTGGTTTGATCCAGAGCTGGACATGTCAACATCACACTGGCTCTCAGAATTACCAAGTACCTACAGAAGGATATGGAATTCATTCCCTGGGTGACTGCCTGGCTTAATCTTCAGGAAATCATTCTGTTGTTAGATCGCTCAGAAGATTATAGCTTCATTGAGGTCAGTTCTTGCTCTTCCGCGCAGTCAAACTAAGCTTTAGTGGGTTACAAAAATCAAAAAAGGTTCTGTTTTTGTCCCATCATATTTTAGGCATACCTGAGAAAGCAAGTCACTCCATTGTATGACTATTTTGAAGCTTTCACCATGAAATCATCCGTCCCGGAGCAAATCACTGCGCAGTAAGTCGTGCTTTTGTTTGCAGTTTTCTAAGAAGCTGCTCAGTCAGATCTAATGTTTTAAAAATGTTAATTGCCTTTCTGTTCTCCGACAGGTACACCCAGGCCAATGCCATCAACATTGCATGCAGCAATGGTCTAATTAAATGCCAGAAGATGGCCACTGACACGTTCAATAAATGGAGACAGAACCCCACCTCGAAATGGTGCAGAATGTTGTGTTTTTTCAGGGAACATAGTTGTACTGACCATCATATTTATTGTAGGATTCAGCCAAGCTTGTAGTGAAGTCTTATCTATTGTAGGATCCACCCAAACTTGAGGTTACTCATCTCCTGTGCTGCCATAGCTGCCGGAGGTCCGGAAGAGTGGGAATTCTTGTGGCAGTTGTTTCAGAACACCACTGCTGCGGAAGAGAAGGGGATCTTGCAAAGTGCTCTATCCTGCACCAAGGACAAAGAGCTCCTCAAAAGGTTAACGCTTAAGAAGCGAGGCATTCTGCGCCACGTGCGGCAGATGTCTCAAGGGTATGAGAAACATTTCTTTCTTGCTTTTTAGGTTCCTGGAATATGCTCTGGACTCAGATAAGAATGCTGAATTTTACTCCATTGTGATATCAATCGCCAAGAACGTTGCCGGTCATTCTTTAGTCTGGGACTTTATCCAGAAGCAGTGGACACACCTAAGAAACAAGTTAGTTTTCTTTTGTCTGGTTTTCCTGTCACCTTTTCAGAACAGAAGGAATTTAGACCTGATATAAAGCTGTCATTAATTCAAGAGTTGATACTCAGAAGCTGTAACGGTGCAGCCCTCTTCAGGTTCTAGAAAGAAGGACCATGTAAAAACATTGCTTAACTAAAATCACACCTGATTAGGGATCCAAGCAATAAAACTGCTGAATCAGTATTGTTTTTGCATGTGTTAAATATACATTATATTGTTGTGCTGTATTTGCTTTTATGTGCAATTTCTCAAAACTCTACTTTCAGATATGAACGTGATGGGCCAATTTTATCCAGTATAGTCAACATAGTGACAGACAGATTCTCCTCGGAAACTGAATACGAGGAGGTAAAACTGACCATGAAATCAAAGGCCCTCTCACTTGATCTTAGACCTTTAACGTTCTTAGTCTGCAGAAACCGAAAAAGACATTTTTAGCATTTAGGATTCAGAACATCCTGAAGTTATGAGGTAATGTGCTCAGTATGTTTGTGTAGGACGCAGTTGAGCCCCTCTCTGTTTCCGAACCTCTCTCCTGGTGCAGTTGATAAAGTTCCTGGAGGTCTACAGAGAGGAAGACCGAGAATCCGACCTGTGGAGCCTTGAGCACACCTGCGAAAGTGTACAGGCAAACATCAAGTGGGCGGAAGAAAACAAGCAGACCATCCTAGAGTGGTTCCGTAGAGAATCTGTGGCTTATTAAGATTCATAGCTTTTCCCAGGAAAGTGCGGAAAGAATTCTACTGATGAGAGCCAGATGAAGGGAGGAGGCGGAATGCTGGAACCATGCGCTCTGCTGGGATTACAGCATTACGCGCAGGCCTGCTAGCTGGGCAGCTGCTCTGATACACCGGTCGCCGGGCCTCCGCGGGAATGGGAATATGGCGGGAAAGTGTATCACAGTCATCAATGGAAGAGCACCGTGTGATCAAGTCACTTTTTTAGAACACTTTCACAAGATTCGGTGTAGAATTAATTTTATTGGACATAGTACTTTACTATCCTTTCAGACCCTAAGGACTATAGTACAATATAGTACAGTAAGTTGGCACATACTCAGATATATGAATATTTAAACTAATTTTAATAAGTAGCAGAAAAATAATGAAGAAATTTATTGCGGTCACATTTAGACTTATATAAAGAAAATTACTGAGAATATACAAAGTAGTTTCTGTGAGTTGCATGTTATATTTTGGATGTTTAAAGCCAGGACCTGATTGTTTAAACTGAACTGGAAACTGGAGCATCCAGTGCAGCCCACTGACTCTGATCCAAATTGAGTCACTGAGTTCCTGCATCTTGGCTTCAGACTGAATGCAGCGCCGCCAAAGAAGTGTGTGTTTATATAAATGAGTCCCTTCCCCTAAACGGAATGTCAAATATTTACTGTTTGGACACCTTACCTGTAGCCAAACTATGATCAATACGCAGCCTACCCATTTGTCCTCTGTAGTTTGACGATTCAAGCTATTTAAAATCAAATATGCAGATCAATATTGTGTGTATATCTATATCCCATAGATAATAGTAATATTTTTGATGTACCCATCCTATTGAGGAGAGTGGGCTCAGAAATAGGTGAAATTTACGTTGTAGCCACAAGATGGCAGTGGGGAATAACCTCACTGGGAGGTTTACGCAATAGGAATGTACTAGTCCCACCCTAAGTTTACATTGAAAATTAGGCTTGTAATAATATATTAAAAGCAGTTTTTTAAAATCATTTGAAGAAACATTAAACGTTTCAGAGGTTCCTAAAGAAAACAGAGCTCAAACTAGTAGTGTTTAAATTTCGTGATTCATTCTGCAAACTTTGTCTCATTAACAAAAATGCGTTATAAATAAAACTGAAAGGAGAGAAGTTGAATTTGAAATCAGGTTTATTATTATTATCATTATTATATTATTGTTGTTGTTGTTACAGCCCATAATAATGTAGAAAAGAACAGTCTGGAGCAATATTATGTACTCTTTAACATTTCGTGAATATTTTCCTAACAGTTGCATTCTGTAAAGCAGAATGTAATCTATATTGGCAAGATAATACAGAGTACAGAGTAGTCAAAATATATCCATCATGAAATTAGCATGTTATACTGCCCTAGTTAGTGCTGCAGGGCCAGAGTGAAGGTGTGGGCTGAATAGGAGTTGTAATACCTATCTGGTGCTATGCCATACACTGTTATTATTGGGCTGCTTGTTTGCAGCTGTAACAAAACAAACAGCACAAATCTCTGTATTCTTCATTGTCAGTATTGCAATTGAATAAAGAAAACATAATAAAACATTCAATAGAGCATCACTGCACCACGCTCAGATTTATTTGAACAAGAATTATCTATATCTATCCGTCCATTCTCTCTACCTGATTGTTCTATGCCAGGTTGCGGGGGGTCCTGAGCCTATCCCAGAAGCTATGGGCGCGAGGTAGCAAATAACCTGGAATGGGGCACCAGCCTAGAATCACTGACATTTTGTGGATAAATGTAGTCATTTATTTTACATACGTTTTAGCTTGATGTATGAATTCTAAGAAGATTTCTGTTTTTTTTTTTCTTTTTAACCTTTTATGGTCAACACAAAAAAAGTTCAATTTTATGCTCTAGTCACATATTTAAGAATTTCTGGAAATTAAGCTGTACATAGGTGGGGGGGGGGCAGTTATGTTTTGGATCCCCTGGGGACTGAGGAGCCTTTGTTTAGTGCCAGTGCACTGTGATTGTGAGATGTCAGCTGTCCGTTCTGGGGGGCGTTTCCAGGCAGTGTCACGGAAGCGGGTTCCGGGAGGGTGCTCAGCCCGCCTGACAGCTGCCATATACTGTGTCAGCGTCTGCAAACTTAGCATGAATGTACTCTGCCTCCTTCGCCACATGTTCTTGTGTTACAGTAACAACATGAATATTTATGATGATGGTATTTTAATCCCTACAACTTCCACTGTTTCACATAAAAGAGCACCAGAACGAACAAAAAAATTATAAGCTAGGCCTAATGCCTGCCTTTTCAAACTGAAATCGTCTTGATCAATATATTGAATTAATTGAGTTATATCAACACATTGAAAGGAAGCTCCGTACAAAAACATGAAAATACTGATAGATTTGTTTTCAATACATCTGCCAGGCAGAAAGTTCTACCTAAGAAATAACTCCCAAACTGTGGCTGCCAGTTTCCTTTAATCATTCACTTAAAATGAACATGTTCTCTTCATATTACAATGTAATTCTGATATTCCTGTCAAACACTAAAGATCATATGTAGAGAAGTACATACTAATTTCCTTTTTTCAATGCCTTAAGGCCCTTTTCATATCCTGACCCCTTTTATGTGACTTTAGTTTATTTATTAGTTGAGAAGCAGTTACACATTTTCAAATCCCAGATCACGCTGCAGAGCAAATCTGCCCAGTACAGTAAATGATAAAGGATTATTCTTGTTTTTCTATAGTTTTCACAATAAAACGTCAGGAAAGCCAACAGTTAATGACTTTGTGTATATGCGCATGTGTGTGTAGGGGGGGGGGGCGTTACATATATATATATTACATTGTGGGGACCAAATGTTCCTGCAAAGTGATAAAAAAAAAAAAACCTGTTATTTTGACGCTGTTGGAATTATTTTTTTCGGTCCCCAGAAGGGGAAACTTTTATAGAAATCTAGCTGTAACTGCAATTAAAAAATTTTGTTTGGTTACTTATGGTTAATTATGGTTAAGGTTAAGACTGTAAGACTGGGTAGGGGTTCATTGTGTGATTGTTGGGATTATGCCTATAGTCCCCAGGAAGATATGAATACAAACTCTCTCTCTCTCTCTCTTTGAGGGTTAGGGAGGGAGAGAGAGAGTATGTACCATGTGATGGACTGGTATCCCGTCCTGCTGGGATATGGTCCAAAATCCAAAATGACCGCGACCCTAAACAGAATAAGTGATTGGACCATGGAAAAAATGACAACAAACACATTTTACAGGCGCTATAAGTTTAGGCACCCTGGGTATTCCGAACACTGGTCAATTTGGGTTTCCACTAATCACGTGTCCAACGCATGAGCGACTCGCAGCAGATGAGCGCTTATTTCCGACTGTAGACGAGAGCGTCGAGGTAGGTGGCCGGTCGGTCCGCCCCTGTTTTGGGATGAGCTGGCAAATGCGAGCTGACAAGCGCGCCGCAGCGGGTCACGTAAGTGCGGCAGGAGAGCGCCCCAAGAGCGCCCGCCGCACCGCGCCGACCCCGCATCTCCGCTCATTTCGCATGATGGAGGTTGGGGAGAGGGATTTTTCCGGCTCAGACCTACCCCTGTTCAGTGGTTTATTTTCTGTTACCGCTTTTGTTCCGTGGTTTAGCTTATGAACTTTTCCCGTAATTAAAAGCATAATTAAATGTGTCAGGTTCATTGAGTACCATTATTTCCCCACACTGGCACTTTTCTCATTTGGGGATGAGCTCAGACCACCAAGAAGTTTGAGAACTGTCCCTTGTCCAGGTTTTTATTTTCAGCGCGCCTCTTCACTGTGTTCCAGTGTGCATTGTATTCTGTTCATTTATCTTTGCGGTCTAAAGGAAAATAAATGATGTGGCAAAACCGAGCTTCCAGTGCTGTGGTTTATTTCAAGTTCCCGTAAGTCGTGTGTGTCTCAGCGTGTTTGGGGCCATGCAGACCGTTCTCAGCGCTAGCCTTTTTTATTGCATGTTGCATGCTCAGGAATAGAGGCACCACAGTCTCAAGTGCTGAGTGTTCGAATTATCATCCTCGTGTTATGCAAGTGTTCCTCCCGAATCCCAAAATGATAACTTATGTTCATACGTAAAATATTGGCCTACATTTTGAATGAATAGCCCACATAAAATTGTCGATCTAACTGCGATGTTCTTTTTAATAAGTCGACGGCAAACACGGCGCCTTCTGTCCTGTTTTATTTTCACACACTAGGTGGCGCTACGAACACAGGAGGGAAGAAGCGCGATCGGTATCCATGCAACGCAGAAGAGGGTAAAGATCGTTTAATGGGAAGAAGGAACTAATTTTCCATTAAACCACCACTTCACGCTCGTTTTACGTTCTTGGCCTAACACCTCCTTCACAAACGTAATATTACGATAAAAGCACAAATTAAAATATACAGGAAGCATGTCGCCGAGGACTACGACAAAATAAGCTGATGTTATGATTACGCTGTATTAAATCAAGAAGCATAATTAGAAGGTTAAGAAATATATTTATTATACAAATAACAACACTCGAACTATATAGTCGTCTCGGTTTAATACCGTCAAAGATCTGCATGCTGTAACTTAAGTTGCGTCAACTTTGACATTCCTATACAGGAATGATTATGGGGTGCGCAAAAGGCACCGTGACCAGTGAAACCGTTTAAAACCATCTTTACTACGGAAACCTACGAAAATGAACTCGCAAGCAAATAAACAAATAAACAAATAAATAAATATGCGCGATTACAAAGCACCAAAACCCATTTAAATATTTATTACTTAAAACTCCGTTGGTAATTTAGCTGTGTTTAATTTTTAAACCAGTTGCATAGAATTAGCGAGTTGTGTGTGGGATCACATAGGCCTATATAACCAACTCTGTGCACGCACTATGGTATATTAAACGGGATTACTTTAATCAAGTGTATGGCCACAATTACACGTTTTACGAAGAAAAACGTTTCTGAGGATAGAACATTTGTCACAGCGGTGCCTTAAATAAACGCAGACTAGATTCGCTTGTTTTTTCAGCGCGTTTCATACACCATACATTTAATTACTTTGCCCCCAAACACACCACAGGCAGCCGTTACCATCCTATTCCGTTAATTACCTACATAAACAACATGATGCAATTCTTCGACATGCAGAAATAATTTATCAGGGGGACCGGAAAAAAACAGGCAACTGAACAAGTCGCGACAAACTAGCACACGGGGTGGTGAAATTTTATTCTGGAAGTAAAAACACAGACGAAGTATAGACAATGTAACAGGTTTATGCGGAGAACTAAGCCTTGTGGCCAAGGGAATTATTTATGTTGTAACAAAAGCACAACATAAACAATGTCTAAATATAGTTTTCTTGCCCGCACGGGGAAGGCTGCCTGGTTGCCTGTTGTGTGTGCGGCGAGCATGAATGGAGATCCTTGGTTCAATCCGTATATTTGAATGAAACTCCAAGCCAGGTATTCGCGTTCACCGAAGGCGACAATGAGTCATAGGCAAAATATGTTCACATCGAAAATACGGAGCTGGGCTGATGAAGTTCAGACCTGGATACTGGAATCGGCAGCCCGGCCCCCTTTCTGTTGTTTACCAAGGACTTTGCTTATGGCTAGAATCCAGCGCCATACCTCATCCCTGGAGATGCTCTGAAGTGCGAGCATTTACTAGTATACAACGTATAAAGAAATAAATAAGCAGATAAACAAACAAACAAATCAATCCTTGTCAGTGAGTGAAGCTATTTTCATGGCATTGGGTTTGAGTTCTGGTTAGATCGGTCATTCAATTAAGTGTAATGGGTGACGCCCGAGATATTTAAGGCGAGTTTTGAATTCCCAAAGCGGATTTCTTAAAAACTCACCAAAACTGTTTGTTGCGTGATCAATACAAGAACCGAATTTAATCTCAGTGTAAACAGCTCGAAGTAATAGCAGTAATTCATTTTAACGACCGGTGTTAAATTTATAAAAGGATTATAGGCCACAGAAATGTAGAAATATAGGGGCAACTAGGCCTAACTAGAGGGGTAGATCATGGGAAAATTCACCATGGAAGAATTGCAGGAATATACTGGGAAACATTAACTATTTCTGTCTAATTCGAACCAACCCCACTGCATTCATATTGATAATTAATCGTTCATATATCATATAGGCCTACTGTACGCATGCTTATTCATGCGTATTCACATACTAGTTTTTTCAATGTACACGTATTTCTGAAACAAAATCAACTACAACAAGAAGACTATCCATCCATCCATTTTCCAACCCGCTTATCCGTTCAGGGTCGACAAGAAGACTACAACAATAATAATAATAATAATAATATGATAAAATATAAGGTCACCCTTCGCACATTTTACATTTTTTGTGCTTAAACGTCAACAGGGGCTTTTTGACTTAGAAGTTAAGATTGCACATTACAAAAGCCAAAGAAGGACATAGAAGCGTAAATTTAGAATACATTTATCATTATTATTATTATTTTGGCCATGATAGGCCTAATCATTTCTCCTTCAGCACCATCACATTCACCGGCGTATTGTTTAATTACTGCGATAGTATTATTATTCCTGGCCTCCATAAGTTTTGGCGCACACGACGCGAAGGGAAGGGAAAGGCAGGCTGCGGAGGATGGCGATGTTTACCTCGGCTGGCCGTGCCCCACTCCGCTCCACTCCGGCTTTTCCTCCCTGGCTGCGCCTGTCCTACATGTATGTGTGAACGAAGCTGCCCCTTGTTTACAGCGTTGATTTCTGCGGAGCGGACGCCGACGGCCCAAGCCTGCTTACCGCACAGCTGCCAGCCTGCGCTTATATTTCAGAGAAAGGCGTTCGGGCTTAACGAACCAGCGGCTTTTCGCCCTGCTCATAGCCATTATAATATGTGAATTGTGCGCTCAGGATATAACGGGATCAGTGAAACTGCAGGCGCTCGGTCTTGCGTGGCGGAGCAGGGATGGCCAACTAGCTGCAGATTGTAACTGCAGAGCGGGCCGCCGACGACGGGGGGATAAAAGCGGCTGCAGTCGGTGTGACCATTTTTGCGCTGGTGGATATTTTGTATCTGAGCTGCTTGGGGAGGGCCCGCGGAATTGGGGCTCTGCGTTTCCCTTCGCCCGTTTTACATGCGCCCAACCGCCCCGGGCTGTGAATTCGGCGTGGGATCGATTTCCACGTTTATTAATAGAATAATTCGTTAAAACGATAGGAAGATATACTAAGGGTTCTGTTTTTGGCCTCCGTTCCAGTAAGATTAGCTGGCTTAGCTACGTGTACATCCCTTTTAAAACAAGAAATGGAGGCTGAAGATGCGGATTACTATCAGACGACTGGATTCTCCAACTCGTGTTTTTTGTTAACCTCGCACACGTTCTTGTATTTTTGGCAAGAATAACACGACTTTCTGAGTCGACTGCAAATGACCATCTTTTTCTGCTAAAGGAAACGAAAAAATCAGCGCCGATCGGAGACCACCCATTTCGAGACTCGACTGGATCCACGCTACGGACAAAAATAAGATCTCGATCTCGTTACGACAAATCAATTAATTTAACTAGGCGTCCGTCCTGCTCCGATTTACATCTGTGAAAGGGGGAAGTTGACTCCGAAGTTCAGTATTTTTTCGTTTTTTTTTTTAAAGAAAAGACCTCTTGCATTTTAAGTCGATGCATTTAACAGGAATGTGGTCTGGGGCAGAAAGGAATAATTTGACCTTGTTATGGGGTCTGGTACTGTCTATCTACACGACCTGCATGTTGCCCGCAAATGGAGAAAGTAAGTTTGTGTATCTGTTACTCTATGGCTTGCTGCTATTATTGTTGTTGTTGTCCTTCTTCTTCTTCTTATGGTTATTAATAATAATAATAAATAACAACAACAATGATAATAATGATGATGAAATTTCTAGCCTTATTTTCAGTTAATTTATCTATGTACTGAATCCAGGCAACAGCGTCTTTTACTGTAACATTCGCCGTAGCTTATTTAATGCCAGGTTAGAGGTGTTTGGTTCATCGTTCAGCCGGGCTTTGCCTATTTGCATATGCACTATGTAGAATTACCCCTGGAAATTTTGAATAAAAAATATTATGGGCTGATCTTTTGGAAAACAAGCTGTGCTGAACGTCTGGTTAACCTTACAGCTGTTTTTTTTTCTCTTTTTTTTGGGGGGGGGGGGTGCACCCTTCTGAAACTGTAGAATAGTTCAGTTCATTTTAAATATGTAAACAAATCGAAAATAGCACATATTCCATTAGGACAACAGCAAATACGGTAACCAACGTGAAAGCCGACTGCTATTCAACTGTTTATTATGTGTAGAAACTTGGAGGGACGAACAAGCTCATTCCCCAAATAGAAAGCGGTCTTTCTTCAGCTTGTGAGGTACAGATGTTTTCTTACGTTGGATGTTTAGGCCAGTATACTCTTGCTATTATTTTTACTACTTTTTACGTTATACTAAAGTTCTTATAAATGACATGACTTACCAGCCTCAGAATAGTTTCGGTGCGAATGGAACGTATATAAACATTTTATTTTTATTATCTGCTTTTTGCTGTTTTTTTTTTTTTTTTGTAGCACGTTTACTGCAAACTGTTGGTCACGCCGCACTAAAACACATTTAACGACACGCGTTTAACATTTCAATTGGCCGCGCTTGAGTTGGGGAGCCCGTGGGTAGATGGTGCGGCCGAGCGCTTGCGATGGGTGTCCAGGCTGAACGTCCCGCCATCCTGCGTGTGGGAGAGGAGGGAGGGGAGGGGAGGGTAGGCGCATGGCGACCACCACGCTTGTCGTCGGGTAGAAATAAGCCGCCACAGCTTTGACGACACTGGCCTTTTAGCATGGCGCGAAAAGATCATTTATAAAGGGCTGAGTGCTGGGGGGGGGGGGGGGGGTCAGTGTTGGGTCCCGAAGTGTAAACAAGTGCAATCGGAAGCTTGGCTGATAACGCTTGGTGCCTTTTACAACAACATGGGAGCATTTTGCGATTCTCTTTAAGTCTCTTTAAATGGGATTTCCCGGAAAGGAAGAATGTTGTCTGTTTTGCCTGGTAAGCTGATGCATTAACATTTTGCATAACTTGATACTTGGTTGTGGTGTGCGGAAAGCAGGGCAGAAAGTGGGAGACTGCAGGTGGACGGCGTGACCCTTAAGGAATGTGGTAAACAAAACCTAAAGGGTAAGACACCGCAGAATAGAGGAACTCCGGCGCCAGTGTAACTCAAACCATTACACTGATTTATGTTTTGCACGTTGCCGAATCATTTTCCTAGTTCATTCAGCGACGTGTGTGTTTTGGTTTAGTTAATCTTTAAAGTCGCATTGCGGGGGGGCGCGGGGGTGGGGTGGGTGTCTGTTCTAAGAAGCTGGATTTGTCAGTTTGCTGGGTTCTACTTAAAGATTGTCCAGTAAGCATTTAGGTAAGGAGCATTCCTATTGGACAATCGTGGCTGCTTCTTTAATAGAACATGGCTAACTGAGACGTCCTGCATCATATAACACCCCCAGGTCTGAAAGTAATTTGAGGAAATATTTTGTCATTTATTTGTAGATATTTTATGTTCTCGGAATTTCAGCATGCTCCTGGAGTCCTCTGTCTATATGGCTGCAACGTTAAGGTTCTCTTACATTCAGCAGAACACACTTGGTTAGTTTAACACCCTCACTGGCTCTCATCCGCTTTGGGAAGATTCAGCGCTGTTCCTCACACAATGCCATGCAATAATTGGCTTTCTTAGATGAGTCAATTGCCTAAAAAAAATCCTAAAATAGCTTTTTGTTAATAAACTCAAGAGAATTCTACATAAATAATGAAATGCATAAGTCAAGTTTATGTAGGCCTCCCTTCATCAATTGTTTTGTGACAGGATATATAAAAATTTCAAAATCAGAAATTCCGTATTCCTTTAAGACTAATGAACGAACAGGTGTTCAGGAATGTATGCGCTTTTATGTACGTGATACACCTAATTGCCTAATTTACCTAATTGCTGTTAATGGCCTGATTGTCTTTGGTTTCAGCAAATAGCTCTAACGGTACTTTGTCCAGTCCTGTCGTATGGAAAAGTAATATAGTATATTTAAGTTAAATTAAAATATTTGCATTAAAGGTCACTGCTGGCAGTGACTAGGAACCGGAATGGTACTGATCTGAGACCTTCGCTGTGACGCAAGGATAAGATGCCATGATGGTGCCAGGCTGGTGGTGCCTTCTCAGCAGCTTCACCACGTTTGTTTTGAAACCCCTACTGCTGCAAGAAACGCCTGCAATACCGGGTTTGCCTTGACTATCCCCGGAAGATCTCACTTTCTACCTCGGAGCCTGAAATTATAGACAAACATTTCCTCTCTTTTTATTTTTTAACCCGCATTTTTCCCTTTTAGTATCAGTTTGGCGTGCTTCCTTTGCAGGTCTTTGGACAGTCGTCCCTTATTGCATTTGGGTAGTAAGTCGATCCACGTTGCACATGCCTGGTTGGCGGCTTGCGTGTGGCATTTTTGCACATGCACTGGGACTGTGACTGCCGTCTCCTGCCTGAGAGCGGCCGGAGCTCCGCTCTCCCGCTTTTCTGGCCGCGCTCTGCCATGCGGTGGCCATGCTGCCTTTGGGGTCATGCTAACGTTATTGATATTCAGAGATGTCTGCCGGCCGGGTACCTTTTTTTGGGCTCTGATATATTTGTCACACGGGGTCTAATTTTACCAGCACGCTCGTGACGCAGAACCCTGGAGACGAGACGAAATTCCCGATAAGGTGCAACTCGAATTGTGGAATGGGCATTTACTGCGTCTTATTCGTAAACTGGAGAATGGCTTGTCTAAGCTAAATATGTTATGGATATAAAAGAGTCTGATGCATACTTTTGCCTGAGCTGGGCTCTTTCGATTGGTGCTTTACAGTATGTCACCCTCGGTGTTTGTAAATCATTTCAATTCACTAACAGCATTTAACCGAAGCTTGCAGTTTTCCATAGTGTGTTTGTGTCCTGTACCTCATGTTTTCTCGCACGTAGGCAAGTCTGGGGTTAAATTTAGGCAGTGCGTGTTTCCAGTGGCTGGTTGTGTCTCATCCCTGCGTCTAGTGCAGGGGTGTCAAGCTCCGGTCCTGGAGCGCCAGAGCCCTGTGTAGCTTAGTTCTTTCCCTATTCCACCACAGATGATTGAACTGAAGAGCTGTGTGGCATTTGGCACAAGGAGCTGCAAGGAGCTTGGGACTGGAGTTCGAAGTCCCTGGTCTAGTGTGTGATTATTTCCAAAGTCATGGCATGCAGGTGTCTGCAAGGATGCACTCATATGGACACCCATGTGCCCAATGTGTTTACAAACTTGGTTGACGGCGTCGGAGCTGGGTGGCCCGTCTTGCCCTTGCCACCGCGTGTCCTTACTCGTAGCCCGTCTCAGTTCCCTCTTTGTGCCGAAGGGATACCATGTCACAGTGCCCATCTGGCAGAACCACAGGCCACAGCTGAAAAGAGAGGTAATGTAATCTGTCCCCCCTCCTCCTCGTGCTAACTGCTTATCCAGGTGTCAGGAAGTAGCTCATCCACTTGGCCTTGATGATACGTTATCAGCTTATTATGATTAGGTGTAAATAAGGCGCTACTCTAATGTTTACGTATTATTAGTATATATAATGTATGCGTGTGCCTCTGGTTTTTCTGTTTATCGCATGACGTTAGGCCGGCAGAGTCTGTGAAAGGAAGGTTTCTCATTTCTGCCTGTGCGTTCTCGACAGCGCGGTACGTAATTTGAAAGTGTGCTTTCCCCATCTGAAATGACGCACTGTCTGTAACCAAAAGCTACGGCGATGTCACCCAGCGCCGCCGTCCTTTACTGGAGCACAGTGATGGGTTAGAATGGTGGTCAGGTCATGTTACTGGCGACACCGTGACATCTGAGCTGGGCACCCGGGGTACGATACGCAGTGAGCTGGTGTGGGGCGCTGGGCTGGCCATCGCACCGCTGTGCGGTGTGCAGGGGGTTAATGCCCTTAGATGCGGTGAGGGGGTGGCCTGGGTTCAGCTGGAGCCATGCTGGCTACAGTCAGGTGGTGTGGTGCTTAAGAACCTGATGCTTTTCAATTGAAGTGCTTGGAAGTGGTACCCTGTTGTACCCAGGAGTGAGGCGCATAACCTGAGCCATTACAGCTTTACTGTAGGATTATTCAAGCCCAGGCAGTGACTAGCACTTTGGGGACTTGGCAGAGAGGTACGGGGGGTATTTCCTGGGAACGAGCAGCGAGGGTCACACCCTGATGGATGTTTCCAGTCACCGCGATCTGCCGGTCTGATCCTGATCTCGACCAAGAACAATATTCCCTGTTTAATTTTGCCTGACGCATGAATGCTAGTGTCAGATCTGCGATGCTTTCGTAAATCCTTTGGGTCACTCATAGGAATTGTGGCTGTTATAAATATTTTAGAAATTATTTTTAACATTTTGATATGCCTTTTTTAAATGCTGCATTTCATATTGGTAAGCCATCTCCGTTGTATTAACTGGTCATATAACGGCTCTTAATTTTACCATCTTTCCATTACTGGTGCTCAGGTCATCTTTCTCAGAGTGAGGTGCGGTTCTCTTGCGGAGATGGTGCAGGTTTAACTGCAGTACAGGTTGAAGTGAGCTCAGGAGCAGCGAGTCGGGAACCAGGAACCTTAAGAAGCTGACCCACTTTTCTACCCTGATGTGCCTTTCCGGCGATGGGATTGCCGCGGTCAGCTGAACGTAGCTCGGAAAGCTAGACAGTCCCGATTCAACCCTGTAGGATTCAAGAGGTGATGATGAACAGGGCAACTTACTGAGCAATGTTGCTGGGCATTTGCCAACCAGGTGAGGCAAAGGGCAGCTCGTCTGGGTGATAGGGAAAGTTTGCCAATATCAATGGGGAAAGTGCCCCAGCAACATTTGTCGGCTACATTGGCTGGCAGCATCGCTCAAAAAGCAGCCCTGTGTATTGTCCCCTTAACACAGGGGTGGGCAGTCTTATCATATCAGCTGTTCAAACCCAGGTGTGAGGACTCGCCTGCCAGTCAGTCCTCTAATTGGTAACCTAATTAGGGAGTTACAGCGATAATCCGCACACACAGCGGCCCTTTCTGGATAAGATTTCCCACCCCTGCCTTAACAGTTATGATGGCTTCACCTGTTCTCGTATACATGCCCTCAAGTTTGGTGGCGTTAACCTGTAACATCTAGGCATGTTCCAGTGTTGTGCTGAAGCAGCACACTTACATTTTCTGTGCAAAGCGATGAGATGATGTGTAGATGAGTACAGATCTGCTCCCCACTTCCTGTTTCCTGGGGCGCCTTATCACTGCACTCTGGAGGAAGTATTGACCAGCTCATTGACCTGAGGTCTTTCAGCTGCTGAGCGATGGCCAACACTGCATTAACAAAGCAGTGGAAATGTCTGGTCTTAAGCCAGTTTGTGGCAAATAGACATCTGATTAAATTAGCTATTCTAAAAGTTAGTTTGGTTCCCTGTGGTGAATTTACGCTGACTTTTAAAAATATTTTTTAAAAGCTGTTTGTGCTAATCTGATGGGAGACTGATAAGGCAGCAAGTTTCCCACAAGTTTACAGAGGCTCACTCCGCCTCAAAGACAATGGCTTGAGCCTGAGGACTTAACGCAGGTACTTATCATGACAATAGGAATGCAGCCGGGGCTTTCTGACTGCTGTCAGCCTGATTTCCTGTCCCGTTCCTTTAAGCTGACTCCCCCCACATTCTCACATGCTTTAATTACCTGATGTTGTCTTGCGGCTGACTTTCCCGGATCCGGAGCGGGGGTGAGCCAGCTTGTTTATGTAAATACAGCACGATCTGTGCATTTAGTTGGCGTCTGCAGGATGATTCAGTGGATAACGGCCCTCAGGGCCTCGTTTGGGATTTTGGGGACAGAGTGCAGAGTTTAAGGTGACATTTTTACACACCCCTTTTACCTCCAGGGTCACACAGATAATTAAGGACTTGTTTGCGGAGCTGATAAGCTAGTCTGAAAATTTTTTTGGAATATTTGACGGTATATGTTTCAATAGTGTATTCACTGTTCCGCCGGAGTAGATAATGTGGATTCACTGGGTTTGTTTCCAGCTGCGGAGTTTGGTATCTTCTGTGTTGAACCGCCTGGGGCACATTCACTTCATAAGAATAGTGGTATTTGCATCAGTGGACGGTGATTCACAGGTGGTGACTTGTGTGGCTGTTTGTTTTATACCTTTCTGCTAAGGGAGGCTTCAACACTACTACGTTCTGGTAGAGTCCCTACGTAGGGCCCATGGAAACATCCAGAACGCATCTGTAAGAACTCTCAGCAGCTATCTCACCCTTCAGCCTTCCTGGTTGATGGTGCTCTCGGCGCGCAGATTAATGGGATGAGATTACTTTGCCCTAGAACTCCCCGCAGCCTGTCCAAATATTTGCCAGCTGCTAGTTGTCCACGATGCGCGGTGCTTGACTGTTCACACCAGCGTTTGTTCACACATTCATATCATGATGGTTTGGTTCTTTAATTTAGCCTCATGTTTCCCAATGAATGATCAGGTTTCAGTTTGGCTTGTATTTGTTCAAGCTAATTAAAGCCATTTTCTTGTCGTTTCTCTGAAAAATGATGCCAGCCGCCCGTCAGTGGCACAATAAGGAATAACCCCTTCCTCACTCTCCCACTCACTTGCTTGATGTTGGGTTTTTTATGAATGGTTTCTGACCCTGGGCAGTGAGCTGAGAGTTCTTCCTCACCAATAAACAAATTACTCTCTCTGAGTATCTCCGGCCCCTCGCTTCGCCCCTGGCGATCTGGGCTGCTGCAAAGAAGAATGTATCACTGAAAGAAGAGTCGAGCAGCCAGTTGCCTTTGCTGTGGGGCATTTCCAGATGAAAGGCACGCACTGGAGTATTGGGCGGTAATTGCTTCCCTTTTAAAATTAGGAAATGACTTTAAACAGGCTGAGGGGGATAAGTTCTGTAAATCTTTGTAAATGTGCTGCAGTCGGATATTGTGACTCAACTACGCTGAACTATTAATGAATGATGAATTTAAATTTGTGCTCCTAAATATTCCCGTATGTTTTAGTCTCATTGGGGCATTTGGCTTTTAGACCTTTGTGCTGCCACGTTCCACTTGAGCTTCTGAATGTCTGGCATTACGAATGAGTGCCTTATGGATGCACTGTCTGGTGGCAATTTGAGACCTTTGTTCCGTGCACCCTATCCAGGGTGGATGGTTTGGACTCGAAGGCTGTGCCCCAGAGAACTTGACTTCAAAGATGCTTTAGCCTTTTAATTCGCTTGAAGGGGCTTCGTTTTGGTTCACACACCGTTGCAGTTTAAATTCTCCTGATTGCTAGGTATGATCTCACTAGTGGAATTAGCCTGAACCGCAGCTCTTCCCATAGCAGAAAAAAAATAAAAACGTTTTGGCTGTGCTGGTTGATTTAGTGGGATTTACGTCGTTGTCAACTCTGTACGGTGCCCGAGATCATCCCTCGACGTGCATGGAGCTCTGCTCTGTTCTCCCTGTCCTCAGGTCCATTTGTAACCCTAAATTAGTCACCTCTGTCCTTTCTGTCTGCACCCTGCAGTGCATACCCCGAGGGTATACCAGGATTTTTGGCTCTTTGTGTAAACCATCCATAACTCTTGGATGATTGTTCTTTTTTGTGGATATAAAAAGTTGTTAAAATGCCAGGTTTTTGTCATGTAACAAAATGAGACCTTGATAAATGATGTCAAAACGTTTTCCACCTTTAATGTGACCTGTAACCTGTACAATTCAATTGAAGAACGAACAAAATCATCTGGGGGGGGATAAATAATAGAAAATGTAGAAAAGCTGGTTGCATAAGCGTGCACACCCCTAAACTAATGCTAATTCTTGAAGCACCTTGATTTAATTACAGCATTCAGTTTTTTTGGGTAGGAGTGTATCAGCATTCCACATGTTGACTTGGCAATATTTGCCCAATCTTACTTGCATAAGTTCTCCAAATCTGCCAGATTGTGAGGGCATCTCCTGTGCACAGCCCTCTTCAGGTCACCCCAAAGATTTTCATTTGGATTTAGGTCTGGACTCTGGCTGGGCCATTCCAAAACTTTAATTTTCTTCTGGTTAAGCCATGCTTTTGTTCATTTTATATGTATGCTAGGAGTCATTGTTGTGCTGAGAGGGTGAAATTCTGCTTCACCTTCAGCTTTCTAGCAGACACCTGAAGGGTTTGGGCAAAAATTAACTGGTATTTGGATCAAATAATAATTACCTCCACCTTGACTAATGCACCAGTTCCAGCTGAAGAAAAACAACTTCAAAGCATGACACTAACCCCCCCCCCCCTTGGTTCTCTTTAAACTGAAGTAGACCACCTCCAATGCACAACTTATCTATTGGAATCATTTTCTTGAATCCCGTTGTGTGTGTGTGTGTGTGTGTGTGTGTGCGTGTGTGTGTGTGTGCGTGTGTCCCCTGCTGGTCACTGCCTGCTAGCGTCATTGTCTCTCTCCCTTTTCCAGTCTGTGGTCCGAGCATTGACATCGGCAATGACATCAGCGAGTTCAGGCGCCTGGAGAACTGCACGGTGGTGGAGGGCTACCTTCAGATCCTTCTCATCGGCGACAAGGGCAGCAACGCCAACCAGGATGTCTTCCGCACCCTCAGCTTCCCCAAGCTCACCATGGTGACCGACTACCTGCTGCTGTTCCGCGTCTCGGGCCTGGACAGCCTGAGCACGCTCTTCCCCAACCTGGCCGTCATCCGCGGCCGCACCCTCTTCTACAACTACGCCCTGGTGATCTTCGAGATGACCAGCCTGAAGGACATCGGCCTGTACAACCTGAGGAACATCACGCGAGGGGCCATCCGCATCGAGAAGAACCCGGAGCTCTGCTACCTCGACTCGGTGGACTGGTCCCTCATCATGGACTCTGATTCGAACAACTTCATAGCGGGCAACAAGCAGTCTAAGGAATGTGCTGATGTCTGCCCCGGCATCATGGAAGACAGCCCTCAGTGCATCATGACCAGCTTCAGTGACAACTACAACTACCGCTGTTGGACATCAAGCCATTGTCAGAAAGGTAAGAGCCTGAGGTGATTTTCTGTTGGAGGTCCTGCAGCTTAACTGTAAGGATGGGTTTGTGTGTGGAAGGTGGCTTGGTCATCCAGGCTGTGTGGATGGAGGCGTCTCGTCTCCGGTTTCAGTGTAGGCGGAACGAGTGTCGGCTTTTCCGCGGTGATTCTGATCTCTCTCTGACGCTTTTTGCTTATTAGCCTTTTTGTTAGCTGACCTATAAATGCATGGACTGCAGCAGCGAGAGAAGTGGATATTTCTTTATCACAAAGCCCCTCTTCCCCCATACACCATGGATAAAGTAGTGTGGCTCTCTGATCTGATGGCATGCTCGTTACGGGGTGCTGCCGCCTCTCCAAAAATATTTGCTTCTTGTCAGCTAACGGTTAGCCAGACATTTTGCTTTGCACGTATGTGCGGGATGATATTAGCCGTCGGCTCCGACGGGACCCCCGGCTGGCCGTTTCCGATCTCGGTCCTGCCCCTTCTCTCTCTTCGTCCCTTTGCTGCCCGCATCCGCTCATATTCCCCTTCCGGCTGATTCTCCCCTGCCGTCAAAGGGTGCGGTGGCGGGCGACCGCTTTGGGCTTCGAAATTTATGTAGAGCCTTTTGTTCCCATCTCGTTAAAAATCTTCAGATTTTACAGGAATAAGGGGGGGGGGTCTGGTTCGGTGAGGACTTAATAAATAGTAACCTGTCCTCACACTATTAATATTATTTTATTGCCAAACTAACTTCATTAATTTTACCAAGGCTGGAAGTTTTACTGGCTCTGCCCGGATGTGGACAGTAGGACTGCCTCCATTGCATCCAGCCTCTTAACCATCCCGCCCCCGGTGATTCATCTATAAATGAATGCAGACATCGAGGATTACTGGATTTAATTTCTGTGCCTCTTAGGAGGATTTTCCTTGGAGGGTCTGCCTGCTGCTTAATTGGTGTTTAAATGAGCTTTTGTGGACGCTTATCAAAGGACACCGATGCGGTAAACGCGCGCGTGGGGGGGCATTGCATCTTTTTCCACAGTGTCCTGGTTGCTTTTTGTTTTTTTTTTTTATTTTTTTTTTATTTTTGTCTAGAGCAGAAGTTGAAGTGGAGCGGCGGACGGGCCTGGCTTTCAGAGGAGCTTGTAGCCCCCGCGTGTAACTCCAGTACGAAAGCTTTATATTCCTCAGTGTCTCACTGCCTTTAACGCACAATGGCTCATTTTATGACCGCCTTCTGTAGTGGCGCCCTCTTCTGGCGCGCTCTCACCGCCGCTTCCTCTCGGAGGTCCAGGTGACCTTCGCTCGGCGGCTCTGATACCAAACGGTGTCGGGCGGGAGGCTGGCCGGCTTTTCAGAAGATGCCTGCTCTCTCCAGGCTGCCTCTTGACGGTGGGGACCAGCTGGGATCAGTCTTAAGGGGTGGTGCAGATGAGTTTCCAACTCTTTGAAGGGCAAACACTCTACCATCTCCCCCCCCCCACACCATATAATTGCCTTGTTTTTCTTGAACACAGATGTTTCTTCAAGGCAGCGGGGTGGTTTCCAGTCCGTCTGGAGCTCCTCTCTCTGCCGCTCTAATTACTCCACTCCTAGCCATCATGTGCCGGGCCCGTGTCCTGGGATCTCCTCTGTCCTTGAGGACGGTGACGTTTGCCGCCTGTCACCCGCCTGGAGGCCGCGAGGTCCGCTCGCTCCGTGTGCCAGTGACAAAAAGATCTCTGAGAGTGTGCAGATGCCGGGGCGGACCAGAATGGCAGCCTTGCTGGTTAATGACAATCTGGTGACTAATATCACAGCCAAGCGATTGTTTGTTATTTTCGCGGCTCGGTGTTCGCTTAATCCGGGCACTATTACTTCCCTTTCATGAAAACGCACAAGTCTACAGCCTTAGCCTTGAAGATGTAGCCTCTTAATATTCACTCTAGCCTTAATCTCAGAGCTGATCCGTACAGTCTGGCGGGAAGTAGCTCGGGCGGATGTCCCCAGCGCACTGGCTGTCGCTGTTGGGAATTTTCCTCCATAAGGTTGAGGGTTCTGGGGAGAGAGCGTAATAACAACAAGGGTTTTGGCTTGGGAGTGCCGAGTAGGACGGGCACCTGTGTGTACCTGAACTCTACGAGGAGCAGCCCGGAGCAGCGTGTTCACATAAGGCGACAATGTCCTTGCTCTGCTACGTGGGCCAGCCTGTGAGGAAAGCCCCCCCCCCCACCACCACCTGGAGATGCCTTCTCTCACTGGGTCCCCAGCTTCTCGAGCCGAAAACAGACGGATGTTTCCCATAAATCGCATTTTATAATCTCCCCCTTTTAAACTTTGTTCACATTCCACGGAACAAATTATGGCTTCTTTTTATCAGACGGTGCGATGCTGATAATGCCTGTTACTGTTTTCCTTCACATGATGGCTGAAATGTTTTTTTTTTTTTTTTTTTTTTTGCCGATTAATGCTGTCTGGGCCGCCCTTTGTTGCTGATCTGCTTTCAATGTCAATGTCAAAGTCAAGGTCCAAGTGACTGGTTATGAGTGTTTCCCAGCCTGGCTTGTCAGTGGCTCCCAGCTCAGCCTCCCCAGTAAGAGCCTTGGTGGTTACAGACCACTTTGGTGGGGGTGGGTGTCCTTATCTCTTTATGGCAACAGCTCAAAGTCACAGGCCTCATATCTTAATGACAGTTTTTGGGAATACTTGGTTTAGTAAGTATGTTAAAACCTCTAACTATTTAAAGTATTAACGCATTTTGCCTCCAGTGCCGCAATGCCCCCCCCCTTTGCCATCCTGAACATAAGCGTTTCCACACTAATGTCATTCCTCTGGAATTTTATTTTTGTGTCCTTGTTTTGGACGGCTTGTTTTCGAGCCTTCCCCCCCCCACCCCGCCTCCCCCGCGGAGGCGTCCTGCCTCCAAGATTGGATGCTCCAGTGGGTTAAATCGTGCTCCCTGCGTGAACATAATCCCAGGAAGCCGTGGAGGTGTGGGGTACGGCTTTGGGGGGGGGGGCATCCCTCAAAGTGGGCATATAATTAGCAGGGAATGTCAGCGGATCCAGTCACCGTGTTTACGGGAAGGGGCTGCGAGGAAAGAACACAGGACTGGAGAGATGAATGCTGGGGCCCAGCCAGAAGCGGTGCTGGTAATTTGGGCGGGGGGGGGGGGGGGGGGGCATGTGATGTGGCTGTTTGTTTATCACCAGCAGGATCCTGCACCTCTGTCCTGACATGCTGGGAGCGATCAGGGTGGTTCAAATAAAGGGAGCAGGTGAGGGATGGGAACTGGGAGAGCCCAGGAGACGGTGTGTCTGTGACCCCTCTGGGCAGGACGGGGGGGGGGAGGCGGGGGTCTGTTATCACTGCACTGCCGGTGCTGCAATGTTATGCGGCCAGACATCAAAGGTGACGCCATGTTAATCATTAAGGGCCGGCACCCTGGAAGTGGCCCGTGGAGGTCTCCAAGGCGTTTGAGTCCTAAGTTTCGTACTTTAACACGGCCCTCGTTATTAGGCTTAGTTCACAGATGCGCGCCATTTGTCCTACATGGAGCGCCTTTACGGCCACCCCTTCTTGCTGTCAGAAGTCACGCCCCTATTGTTATGGAAAACCGAGCTCGGTATCGATGACGCAATCGAGGAAGCTGAGCCATAAGGGTAGAGGCGAAGCAGCACTGTATTATGGGAAGGCTGGACCACAGGGTGATTGCACAGGATGATCCTGCACACGTTATGTGGGAGCCAGGCGGGAAGCACGGGCTTTGGGTCATTTTGGGTTCTGGCTGGTACCCTTTGAGAACTGGCTGGTGCCTTCAGTGCCAGTACCTAACAGCTTTCCTGTTCTGCATCCCCTTCCTCTTTGTGTACAGCCAATTACAATGAAAGGACTATACATATAAATTCTAATAAAATTATTGGATAAATTCCATCAAGAGGCTATATAGTTTGCAGATGTATTGTGTTTTTGCCTGTAAATATGAATTCTAGCAAGGTATCGAGCGCACAGACGTGGCCATACCTGTGTGCGTGTCAGACCTGCGGCAGCTGAGGAGTTAACCTCTTTTATATGTGGCCCCGTGGGTCGACTCAGATGAAAGGAGATCGTAAAATTTCAAACTTACAGATGTTCCCGCCCCCCTTTAATGCCATACTGGGGGCATCCGAGGCAAGTCTGAACACTTGGATCGCATCCACCAATGGAGGCTTGCGGGGACAGCCGGATACGGTGTGTGTGTGTCTGAGCGCTGCCCTGTCCGTGTTCGCCCCCCAGCAGACAGACCCGTTCAGCCTTACCCCGGGGGGGGGGGGGGTGTCTGATTGAAGCTGGCAGCTTCCTTGTGGTTTTCCTCAGCTTCCTGAACAAGCAAGGGCTTCCTCAGCCGTGGCCCGTTGGCTGCGAGGCGGGCCTCTCTCCGAGGGCCGAGTGCTTCCTGACTGCGGGAGGCACCGTGTTTCCTCACTGGCCACATGGAGCCGACAGCTGCTTTCTATATGGAAAGCAATTCTTGGAAGTGATCCGGGATCTGCCACCAATAGCATCCTGAGGGGCGTGTGTGTGCGTGCGCGCGCACGTGCACGCCCGTGTGTCAGTGTACACTCTTGTTTATAGTGATGCTGGCTTCATGCCCATAAATAAATAAGAAATCTTGGATATGATGCAGGTGTCTTTGAATACATGCTCTCTCTCCTGGCAGCACCGCTCCGGTTTGTGTGTGTGTGTGTGTGTGTGTGTGTGTGTGTGTTATGCGTATGCTTCTTTGTGGAGACCACGAGGGGAAACTCAGTTTAATAATAAAATTCTGTGACTTTAATCATAAAACTAAAAATGCCAAAAGTCTTGTATTTCTTTTTTGCTACTTATGGTTAAGGTCGGGGCTCGATAAGGGTTACGGTTGTCATGGTGACATTAGGTATTTTTCCCATAGAAATGAATGGATGGTGCCCACAAAGATATGAATCCAAATGTGCGCGTTAAGGCAAAATAGATACTAAAGTGTTTAAACTGGATGCTCCATTAAAGGTCACAATCAGGCATGAGCGTGATGTGTGGCCTCACTGGACTGGGAGGAAGCCAACCTCGTGCTTCCTGCCGCTAAACCTACCTGGGCCTGGCTGTGAGGCCGTAGACGCTAACATGGTATTAAACTTCCAAGTACCTACCTACCCATCTGCAGGATGTGTCCTGAGGGTTCTGTGTGGTAAACTGTTACAGTTTTAAAAACTATTTACTCAATTTACAGCCTTCATTTAAAGGAACGTCTGTGGTATTTGTTTAACAAGCGCGCTTTGTGTTCGTTTTGTGCCACTGCATCCTTGAATGACCTGTGTGTGTGTGTGTGTGTGTGCGCGCGCGCTCAGGTGTGCACTCCCCCAATCAGGTCCCAGGGATCGGGCGGCCGTAGATGACCCGGTTAATGGGCCACTGTTAAACCGATCAGCAGGGAGTGGAAGCGGGGCTCCGTGCCGACGCCGCCACCCGAAAAGGACGGGCGTGGAAATGCCGGTGAGCCGTACGCCAGCTCAGCGCCAAGGCACCTGGGTTAACCCGTAACACTGGTGCTGCGGTGTAAACGTTTCCATGCGTTTGAGGTGCCTGAGCAGTGTATCATGGGTAAGCATAGGGCCCGGCCTTTCCAGGTTTTGCCCACATGATTGTGAGGGAAAGGCCGACCTGACGAGCTGTGATGACGGTGGAGGGAAAGTAATGACCCGCTCGACTGTGGTCAGCCGGCCGGGCAGGTAGAGCCGGTGCTGCCTGGACGTCCCAGAAAGCAGCAGGAGGGGGTTGCCAGGTCATGCGGTGTCCGGTTACGCTTTCAGGGCCGAGCTTTATGTGAAGATCTATCTAAGGTGGCAACGGTTCATGTTGTTTTAATGCCACATTAGCCGCTGGCTGGCTTGTACTGGGGATGGGGGGGTTAGAGGTTAATAAATCTGGGTATGTGAAATATTTGTACCACCGTTAAGAGCTGTGTTGGCTGAAATCCTCAAGTCAAGGATTAGTGAACTCTGCACTGAGACTCCCTTGATTGGCGCTGGTCTATTTCAGGCTGTACTTCTATTTTTCTGATTTAAAAAGAAAAAACAACTCTCTGCTATTATAATGTGCTACATAGTCATGTGATCAGGCCCTGATTGTGCCCGTATGGAAATGAGATGGCTTGTTTATTCACTGCTTCTTCCGCATCTGCATCAGATAAATGCTTTGCTAATGCTGGGGCATAGTCGTGTAGTAGTTGGCTGAGGCTTTGCGGCACATCCGATGTCCACAGCCGTGCAGTGGCAAGGCGCTCATGGTTGCCATGGGGACAGACACCTATGTGGCGTGCAGAAACCTGCCTGCAAGTGTTGGGAAAACACCACATCTGCGCACACACAACACGGTGTCCTTTCCGCATGCAGCCTTGAGATTCTTCACCTGACCTGAACCGAATAAGCTGGGAATCCGGTCAGGCTTAAAGCGCCGTGTGACGTGGCGGTGACCTGGCTCGCTGGGGCGCGAGGCATGGGCGGCTCGCTGGGGCGCGAGGCAAACTGGGGCGCACGGCTCGCTTGGGCGCAAGGCACACTGGGGCGCGGAGCATGGGTGGCTCGCTGGGGCGCAGGGCATGGGCGGCTCGCTGGGGCGCGGGGCTCGTTTTGGGGTGCGCGGCATGCTGGGACACACGGCTCACTCGGGCGCGGGGCATGGGCAGCATGTTGGGACGTGGGGTTATCTGGGGCGCGGGGCATGTGTGGCTTGCTGGGGTGCAGGCACCTTTCCCGGCCCTCGTGCAGTGTAAGTGACTGCTCTTTACAATGCCGTGTCCTCGCAAAGTACTGCTCTGCTATTCTGAGAAATGCAGGACTTTAATCCTGGTAAAATGCTGTTTAGAAGCAGCTGCCAGACATTAGTCACTAATAGCTGTTTATGGAATTCTCCACAGACCCCTTCCCATGCTTTGGTCCACATCCGCACCTTCTTTCAGTCTAATCCTCTGCTTGTTTACAGGTCTGTCCTTGGGGTGGACATGTTCTCATAGCCGACGGGAGGGGGGGCGCAGCACGACGGCCAAGTTGAGTTGAAAACACAAACAGGGCCGTCTCCGTGTCGTGAGTCTGTAATTGTCGGGACGGAGTTGAGCCTAGTCTCCCTTCCCTGCTTTTTTTGGTTAAGCCGACACACCCATTCCAGGAATCTCCAGGGAACGTCAGCGGTTAGGTCTCGTTTAAGCTCCCCATGTAATTACAAAGCCTACAACTTGGTGAAGACCACATTCATCATGCGTCGATTCCGATAAGCGCTCGGTGGATCTAGTGGATGGCTTAGCTGGGGGAGGGGGGGTGGATTTCATTCTCTGTGTGTCTTTCTCAGCATGGTGATGGGGTGAAAAGGGGTCTTGGGACCTGAGGTCACTACCTGGTTCATTCTTCAGCATTTGCAGTTTTGCTTGTTTATGGCTCTGATAAAACTAGCATCTCTAACAATGAAATCTTTTGTCCATTTCATTGCCATGCAAGAAAGACCTACCATTTTCTAAATAGTTTCCAGCTTATTAAAGCTATTCCTGACCATGACTCTCGGCCTACTAAATTACCATTGGTTGTTTCCTGTGTCTAAGTCTAGGAGCTTCTGTGTCTGTAGGGTAAAGACTTTCTCATTGGGATTAAAATGAGATGATTTTTGCATTAGCCCAATGAAAACTTGTCTAATTCTGAAAAGCTGAACACTTGCAAAATGGTTAGTTTTAAACCTTGAGAAAGCCAATGTGAAGCTGATTTGTGGTCAGCAGACGTCAAGGTCTGGTGACTTTGAGTTGAAGCTTTTGTTGTTTTTTTTTTAGAGCCCTATGAAATGACACAGTGGATGTGTCAGCGCCAAGCCTTCATCCTATGTTCTTGGAGAACCAGCCAACAAAAAAACCTGCATTCCTTAAATTTAGTGTCTGGGTCTCTGTACTCTTTACACTGATTGTTTTTTTTTGTGTTGACATCCATCCATCCATCCACCCATTGTTAGTTACAACTCTGTTCAAGGTCACTGTAAGTTCAGAGTCAGTTATGGGAAGTGTGAAGTATGACAGACTGGCATCCTGTTACAGGACACACAGTCACACACACACACCTGTGCTCATGGCACTTTAGAGTCACTAGATTACCTGGAGGAAACCCAGATAGACTTGGATAGATGCAATGTGTGCAGAGCTTTTGATGAAGCTAGCAGCCCTGGAGGGCAGGCATTGGCTCCCACTGCAGGGCATCAGAAATCCCACTGTGGCTTTCATGAAGCAGCCTGTTCCCTACCATGTGCCCGCCATGATATTATTATCCTCTGCCTCCATGTATCTTGTGGAATGACATTTATCAGGACACGTGAGCGTATTTGACGTGATACTTGTGTGATCTTCCCATCAGTGGACACGGCAGGCGTTCCACAGCTTGTATTGTCACTCGTGTGATGCTAAACGTCTTGCTGTGGCTCCAGTTTAATTAGTCACCCGTTAATGTGATTTGGAGTAAAACAAGCCCTAGCATGAGTGCACTCCCACTGCCGCTTGCTCCTCCTTTGTCTGTTCAGTTTTACACACCGTCCCCGTTCAAAAAATCTCACCACCACTCTGCTACTCGGCAGCATAACACAAAGCTTTTTTTGGCTTTCAAGCCATCTTTCAAGCCAACACATAGGTCATGTTTATCTTGTTTGGACCGCCCCAGTGCCATTAAATTACTCTGGACAAGCTCTAAATACAAGTACCGATACTTCATGAACAAGTGCATTATTAGCTTTTGCTCTGCATTGTGCTTCCCGAATTCGCATAATGGTGACGTCAGAATGATTTCACTCTTTGCTCGGTGATGTGAAGTGTCTCGCTGGTTATTTCAGAGCATTAGCTCATTGTTCCTCTTTTGCTGAAGTTAGACCTGGAGTATTAAATCAGACCATTTTTATTCCTTCTGGATCCGACTTCCACGGTGCACTTGGGAAATGTCAGCGTAGGTGATGTCATTGTGCTTTTCAGCTCCTTAGCTAATGATGGTACCGGAAAGTAGCCTTATGTGTGTCAGCGTGATTTAAAAAAACAGAAAATCTGTTGTGCCATGGTAGTGCATTTGCTTATTTTTAACTGTTCCAAGCTTTCAGAAAATTCAGAAACCTTTCTGTTGTTTAAACATTGTCTTCAAAGGTATATTGGGTCCTCCACTCAGTCAGGTTCCAGATTATCAGTGGATGGGTTTGTCTATGGAATTTGAAGTCTGCATCTAACTCACTGGCTTGTCTGATTACTGGCTCTCTCATTCCCCATCCTTACTGGGAATGGAGCTCATCTGTTTTGTTTATGAATGGTTTGTCCAAGTCTGTGCCAATGGAACAATTCTCTTTGACAGAACTCCCAGCCACCCCTGTGGCTGTAACAAAACTTACCGTAGACTGTACACCCAGGGGTGCTGGGGTGGGCTTCACCCCCCCAAGATTCTTGTATCATTCTCACCAGGTAATGCAACCCTCTGATTGGTTGATGATTTTTTTAAAAAAGTTTTTTTTTTTCATTCCTCTGCCAATCAGTTGTGACAACTGTTAGGGGGTTTTTCCACCGCATGAAGTTTGGTACTTTCGGTACCTTCGGTACTTTCTTGTGTTGGTTTTCCACTGGCTGGTACCGGCGCCAAATGATATCATCAGTAACCGGCCGTTAATGACACCACCAGTTCGGTACTTTTGTGTTGGTTTTCCACTGCTGTAAAAACTGGTACCGGCGCTGAGTAAAAGCACAACGTGAGGCGGGGTACTTTGTACTGAATTCGAATATTGGCTGTAGTATACAGCTGGATGATGTTGGATATTAAATCTAACATCGCATGTTATGCACATGCAGTCCTTACATCGCTAGTGAGTTACATTAAGATCATAGTTTCTTACTTTCATTTTTGCTAAAACATTTTTACTTTGGCATAGTGAAAAAAGGTTAGCTAACTTTGCCACTTTAATGATTATTCCTTGCATATAATATATTTATATCCAATATATGTTTTTAAAATCAGTTTAAAGTTTACCTCCGCAGCTTTTGCT